>JAQGCC010000740.1:0-30842 GCA_034698905.1 Xestoiulus laeticollis
ATTTTAATTACACAAGTCGCTGACTTGGCTGAGAGCTTTCCCCATAGGAAACGGGGTGTTTAGTTTCCCCTTAATCAGAAAAACGACAACAAATTCTGAATACCCCATAAGGTCATTTCAGAACGTCCATTGTGACAACTTTTTTAGAAAATACATGAACTTTCACATCTGCAAAATACAGAAAATTAACTTTTTTGAAATAAACATCACGAACTAAACATCGTGAAAAAATTTATTAAGACGTTAAAACATACTACTTATGAATTTAGTGCTGCTGTTGTTGAAAATAAGAATTCATAAAGGCAATAAACTTCTTTTTATTGACTTAAATGTATAAAGAAATATTCATAGGGCTATACTTAACAAATTACTTTCTGAAAATAATACTTGATTGTCTTAATCGAGTTTAGTGATTAATTAATTTAGAGATTAGAAATTTTAAAATATCTGCAATGAAATGTATCAATTATTATTATTATTTGAAATGAAAGTTTTTTAAACCAAATTTCCATAAAGGCCTAAACAGATATTTTGTAGAAAGAAAATTATTTGATTTGTAATATATTGTAGGTTATTGCAGATATATATATATATATATATTGCAGATTAACTCTCAACTTTATTGCAAAATTATTTTTAGACAAATGAGCCACAAGCAGCAGATGCTTCCACTGTAATGTTTCTCTCCTTATCAAGATTTAAAGAACATTTTAAATTCCTGCCAACAAACATTCCTGGTGAAGATATTTGCAAGGTAAGTTTGGTGTTAAAGAATACAGTAATTTTTAAACGAATATAGTAAGTAGTAGTACTTAAACCATGTACATATTGTACTTCGGTGTTTTTGCTTGTACTTTGCCTGTTCAATAAATTCCATTAAAATAGGGGTAGAAGTTTTGCACATGCTTTCATTGTAAGCCCCAGGCCAGACTAGGCTGTTAATGCTTGCCTCAAACAAGGCTTTTAATTATAAAAGAATTTTTGCACCAGATATTGATGTGCAAATTTTATAATTCTAGAATATACAGTAATATTTCATTTATAACACCGCGAAATTAATAACATTTCTCTTTTCAGAATAAAGTGGATCCATTCTTTGGCTTGAAGAGTTGCCAAGGAGGGAAAAAATCCTGTTGTTCTTAAGTTAAAGCATATAGCATGCATTTGGACAGTTAACCTCAAATTGAGAAAATATGCTAGCAGGTTTTATGCCATATAAAAACTTGTTATGTGTGCAGTGAATTTTTGTGTAAAACTCCGTTCTCACCGAGCCAGTAAAGTTGCGATATCGATGTCCTAAAATGTCATGATTTCTGTTAATTACCACGGCTTTACTTGTTCACACGATGAGGTGAAAATGCTGGCATAGCTTCGAGGAAGAACTCATAAAAAACCGAAAGAAGTTCGCATGAGAAAATGAATGTATTCTACGAAAAAGCAAACCAGGTACATTATTCCGAATTAATTATTAAAAGTTTGAAAATTTAATTTCAATGTCTCAAGTAGTCCAAAAGCAGCAATGTTTTTAAGTGACATTAATGCCGCATATCAAAACTTTTTGATATGCGACAATGCAGCCGCGGCAACACGACTGTGACTTCAAATACTGTCTCTTGATGGAACTTGCTGCCATGGCAGGAGAGTAGAGGCTTTAGTGGCTCCGTGAGAACGGGGCTAAAGTATGAATGCAATTTTTCAAAATCAATTAAAGCATAACATAAAGATTGTTAAATCTTTTGGAATGATTTGTTCGTAAAAATCAGTGAGGCTGATTAAGTCATTATTATATTTTTTCAGTGATGAAATCTGTCATGTAAGCTTCCATCTGTGGTTTGAACTTTGAACCACAGATGGAAGCAACACATTATATTTAGTAGCAGTTCTGTATGCCAAAAAGGAAATAAAACTTTAGTTATTTGCAACACTTTATTTTATAAAGAGCTAGCTAGAATAAAATTAAGTTTTCAAAAAAGTACGGATTTTTTTTGAAAAATTTATAAACACGTGTGGCCACTGCAATCGGATATTTGAAATTGCCGCCATATGAGCTTCTATAAACGCCCACTCGTACTAGGGAAATTCGGGGATGCGTGAGTAGGTCACACCGCGTTTAGTGGCATGTAAGGATACGGAGTCCCGTAAGTGCCCTATATTGGTTTTTTTTTCTGACTTTTTAAAACAAATTTACATGATATTTAATACTTACCTTGTGAAAAGATATATAATATTTGAAATATAAATATTTTGGGTGCATCTTTTGTATAGCTTCTCGTTGGCCCAGTTAAGCTCACGTATTATGCAGGGGCGGGTTTTACTAGGCAAAAATAAACCCGGCCACATGATCAACTCCTCTATACGCTATGCCCACATCGTCCTTCAGGGGCTCCGTAAGATTATTCCACGGATCCAGCTACAATATAAGTGCAATTTGATGGGCTACTCAGTGGGCTGCTGTTATAAATTTATTTGAATTTAAGAGTTTAATTAGTAATACTTGTTTAATGATTCTTCGTTGGTAAGTATCACCATGAAATGGTTTATTATGTGCTATCTGAAATCAAGCTTACAATTTATACAGTCAAGTTAGTTACTTTACTTCGACCACATGGCAATGTTGGTATGCTCTAGAGTATATGGTTCAAAGTCTTGGTTATATATTTACGGCATGAAAACAGCTCATTGTGATTATGATCATCGTAATTCTTGTATATCTTCAGAGAATGAATTCTAATCATATTCTATAATGCATTTTAGTAGAGCTGAAGAAAATGCATTCTGTATGTCGAGTTATTATAGTTAAATACCCATGTAGGACCACATGTTGATCGTTTCCACACATTGAGAAATATATATAAAATACAGTAAAACTTGTTAAAAGTCAGAACGCGTACTTTTTTTGGGCGCAAATGTGGTCATTAAACGTACAAAGGACGCGACATGTTGTTGTCTATACTGATTTGTTTTTATAATGGAGAAGGTTTTGCTGCTTAAAAGACATAATTTTTTCATCAAGTACGTGCCGAACACGTACTTGATCGACTGGGCCGAACTGGCCAATGAACTTAACCCAATTAACATAAAGGTATAACGTTTGGTTATAGGTTCGGTTAGGCAAAATCGTTCGGACGATGTCTCAAGCAATATGTTCAACATGGATTTTTTTCAGCCAGTTGACGTGCCGAACTCTTGCCACTGGCCCTAGCAAGTATTAGGCCAGATTCACACGAATTTACTTCAGCCAATGTGGTTAGACTTCAACTGGGTCTTATTTAGAGCAGTGGCTCTCAAACTGGGTGCCGTTGCATATATTGCCACTTTGCCAGGGATGCTGTGGCAATTAATAACTAAACTTTTCATAAACATAAAGGAAATAATGAAAAATTCTTCCAAACAGTTTCATTTATCGCATTAAGGGCAACTGCTTTTTCTTCTTTTCCTAAGTATTCAAACCACGCAAACTTTTTTTAGCCCGCAATATGGTGCCACAGTGAAAAAACGTTTCAGAACCCCTGATTTATGGAATATCTGAGTGATCAAGCAGTTTAGCTTAGAGCAATGCTAACCACGTAGCAATTGGGAGACCTGGCTTCAATTCCTGGGTCGGCTATCCTGATTTTCCACACTGTTAATTCTGGGCCTTTGAAACCTTAACTCAACCAAACCTAAGCTCAGTTGACTTTAATATTATGAGGCAACACACACCTAGTGGGCTCGAAGGAGTCAACAGAATGACATCATCTCCTTGAGAAAACCAAAGGTCCTTTGCCAAGGACTTTTAGACGTACATCTGACGGACCATCTTGGTCCAATTTCCTCAGGAATTCGGAGACTCAATGTCTGATTGGATAATTGTTTTTATTTCAATTTTCTGTTACCATTTGGGGTCGGTTTTGGGTCAGGTCCTCTTTGGGTATTAAGCCAACTTGTTATTATTGGAACTTCCTAACTATGGCATTTCATCTGCTCAAGCTGCCATGGACAACCCTGAATCCAATCAGGTTGCCCCAGATGTAATTAGGAGATCCGCTCAGATCCCTCGGTCCCAGCCTCGACCCACATAGGTTTCCCCTGCACAGGTGCTCCCCCCCCCCACAAGGGCCTGTAGCCTGGGTGTTGCTTCCCAAGGTGCCCCACAATTACACATTTACTCTAAAAGAGAGCAAATTGAAGTCCTAAGATTAACAGTGAGCAAGATGACTAGTATGTCGGTAAAACTGTACATTATCCGGCTGTCTCATTTTTTGCTTCAAATGCAGACCTCTACATGTGCAATTAGATATCGTGGCATATTTGCATTCTATTTTACGTTCATCTGAAAATGGAAGCTAGGCGTGAATGACGGGTACCTTTTTTATAAATTAAAGTGAAAAAATAGGCGAAGGTGATGGATCCTGACCTAATCTCCGGTCTCTTTTGGTGTACATATATTTCGTACTAATTGCTCAATTTGGGCTAGGTTTATATATTTCAGGTTTTGTCAGTCTGGTTAGGTTTAATTACGCTTGTATGTAAACTTAGTTGTGCGGAATTTCCCTGTGTGGATTCCTAGTTAATTGTGCGGATTCACACAACTGATCATTACATACTTCTTCACTCTTTAGTTAGGATTTCTTATCCTGGTTATATTATGCCAGATTTGTGCTACATTCACTACAAAAAATGAATTAGGATATACCTAGAAATTGTTTTTTTTTTCTGCATTTTGATTTTCATAACTAACGTTTGTCCTTTCTTTGGGCTAAATTCTATTGGAAATTTTTTAGATCTGCTCTTCTTATTGCGATTGACCAAACACAGTGATGTCGAAAATCATGACGGAGTGAAATATCAATCTTAAAACAATGGTCCGAAAAGCAACCATGTCTACTTACAAAAGGAGTTTGACAAGGTATTTAAAATTTACCTTCATTTAAAATGCAATGATACTGTTTTTGCTAACAATTTTGTGTATTTTATTACAGTGTAAATGCTAGTACAGTTGCCGATTCATGTGATAGAGTGTCAGTTGCTGCAGGAAAAGGAAAACAGAACATAGCTTCTGATGATCGTTCTCTATTACCACTAAATTTAAAGTTGGAAAAAACATCTCTAAAAGAGAATAACATAGGTTTGAATATATATAAGCAGTGGCACTATCTACTGATACACATATTTACATGCATAATTATAAAATTTAATATGTTTTTAATAGATAAACCTTTGATGACTGGACAAAAGGTGAAGAAGTTTGCCTGCAAGCACGAAGGGTGTTATTTTGCCACTGCATATTCCAAGGATTTAAAACGACATAACCTAATTCATTCTGGTGAACGGCCGTACCAGTGTAAAACTTGCCAGAGAAGTTTCTATCGGTCAGACAAACTGAAGGTTCACGAAAGATTACACACCGACAATAAAACGTTATGCTGTACAAAATGTAAGCAATTGAACAACTAGATTAACAACTATTTAACCAAATTTGTGCTGTTCTTAATGTTGTTTAATTCCCGTATGCATCAACACTAATTGTTGTATATTAAGATGTGTTCTTATTTTTCCTTAGGCGATTTCACTACACGATACAGTAAAATGTTTAGGAAACATATGCGTGGTCATGCAGAAGAAGTGCCCTTAAGGTATGTGAAATGGATTTCAGGAATTTTTAAGTAAATATATCAAATAAAAAGATATAAGCAGGGGAAAAACTTTTTTTTGTACTTACTATCATGAACTATGACAATTTATGAGCGTTATGTAGTAAGGAAAAACATTGAGCAATATGAGACATATTCTCGTGGTTGTCCTTATCAGTCAGCGTTGTTTCATTCAATATTGTTTTTCAGGAGCAAATGCCCGACATTAACTGGTGAATGCCAGTATTTTGTTGTAAGCTTAAGTCCTGAAACAGTTCCTCTTCTTTCGCAACCTTCCGATGATAAGGTGGATAATACAGTTCCACAACTACCAAAAGATCCAGGGTCAGGTGTGGGTGCGGATGCCACAGTCAGAAGAACTATCTCAAAAAGGAATACTGCAGGTCCGTTACATGGATACATTTGAATTTTCGCTTGACTGGATGGAAAAAATAATAAAGCAGTTATTGTTCTTATCAGATGGAGAGAGTTCTAGAAGGTTGAAGAGATTCGCCTGTGAGCACTTTGAATGCCAGTTTATCAGCGCGTACAAAAAGGACTTGACAAGGCATATGCGAATTCATTCCGGGGAGCAACCCTTTGAATGCGGATTGTGCAAAAAACGATTTAATAGGTCCGACAAGCTGAAGCTCCACGAAAGATCTCATTTTGGTGATAAAAGTAAGAAACCGCAGCACTTTAAAATTTTGTGTGTTTGTCGCATTTTTTGGGGGGACAGTGCAATTTCAATGTAAAATTGTTAACGAGATTTTTATTGCCGTTTTCGTTTAACAGCAATCGTCCCAAAGCCAAAGAAATTTGTTTGTCATCATGCCGATTGTCGCTATGCCAGCGCTTATAGAAAAGACTTGAGAAGACATATGCACGTGCATTCTGGAGAACACCCCTTTCAGTGCGAGATATGCAAGAGGAAGTTTAAACGGTCAGACACATTAAAACTTCATGAACGATCTCACGTTTTAGGTAGGTCAAATTTCTCTTTAAATTAATAGCAGTTCTGATCTATACCCCCGCCACCCATTTTTTTTATTAGCCTTTATTAATCTCTTATGAAATAAAAGTTTTTTTAACTACATGTACTAATAAATACATATTACATACATATACATAAAATACTAATCTCGAAAATTACATTGTAAAAATAATCTCATAATGTATATATATTTCAAATATTTACAAGTCCAATACCACAAATACGGTAATTAATACTGTAATTAATAATTTGTTATACCATAATTTAATTCAAGTATTTATAAGTCCAATGCTTCTAATACAGTAATTAGTGACTTATATATATTCATTTAATGAATTATTTGTAATATTTTGCATTGTACATATAAATATTTGAATGAAATTATAGTATCCAAATATAAGAAATTTGTTTTATACTTATAGTGGCATTGGACTTATAAATATTGAAATTAAATTGTGGTATCACAATACAACAAATAATTCATTACAGTAATTACCGTATTTGTGGCATATTTGACTTAAAAATATTTGAAATATGATATTTTTACGATGTAAAGCCATTGAAGTATCAATTTGATGTTATTTTTGCGATTAATATTTTATGTACATTGTATATGCATGTTACGATACATATTACATAGGCTCTATGAATATTGTAAAAAAAATTGGGTGGCGGGGGTATATTAGAACAGTACCTTTATCGCAACATCTTTTAAATTATCTTAATCTTAGATTGCCAATTTGCCATTAGGGCATATGCAATATTAATTTAGCATTGGTTATGAATTTTTTCTCATTTTTGAGCTATATTTTTTATTTCTGTAAGATGAAAATGGAAAGGTGAAATGTAATAATTTGAAGAAATCTTCAGACACTTCGTCAGATGAAAGTTGTTCCAGGTATGCTTGCATTGTTAATGCTTATAGTTTTTACATGTATGTAGAAAGGCCGAAAGAGTAATATTTTATTTGTTATTATTATTAGTTCCAGCTTACAGCCTGATTCTCAACCTTCCCCGTCTTGTGATACCTCAAAGAAAGTAGCAGTCGACGATGAGAATTCTTTCACGCTAGATGATACAATGCAAAATAAGCATGTGACGAACACTGCTGAAGAACATAATTTGATACAAGGTATTTGGCAGTTAAAATAAAGCCGAGATATGTAATTTCAGTTTTTTGTAATCATTCGACAATTTTTTGTATACAGATAGAGATTTGAGTTGTGAATCCACTACAAGATATTTGTGCTGTCATGCTGGATGCAATTTTTTTAGCATGAATCCGGAAGATTTGGCGCAGCATTTACCGGTTCATTCTGGTGAGAATCCCGTTTCGCTCCGGCTAATTAAAGCTGCTTCGACTAGCTCGAATAGGTGATACCTTATTTTTGTTTTTTATTATTTAGTTGGTTATGCTTCGTATGGTGGTAGATACTTAAGAAATCAGTCTGGCAATTCTATAGTTGAAAATCATAACAGGTATGTCAAAGGTCGCTTATTTGTAACAATTAAAGTTTTTTAATATTTGTTTCAAACTAAATGCTCAAACTCTTAATTTACCACTAGTGAAAATCAAGATAAAACGACTCCGCTTTGCGTTGAGAAAAAACTTGAGAAAAATGATGAAAGTGATCAGCAAAATTCTATTCCTAACGAATCTGTCCAAATACCAGAAAAACCAAAAGCAGTTAGACGTCCTAGAACTGCCAAGAAACGCATTCCAAAGCCAAAACCAAGAAAAGAAGGTATCGGATCATAATACGCGGAAGATGTATTTGGTGATGGGCAAACCTAATTTTAAAACGGCTTCTTTTGTTTATAGATAAGGTGAAAGTCGAAAAATCGAAGAAATACGCTTGCGATTATTCCGACTGTAAATTCGTCAGTGCATATAAAAAGGACTTGGTGCGGCATTCGAGGGTGCATTCTGGGGAAAAGCCTTTCGAGTGTGTTCACTGTTTTAGAAAATTCAATCGGTCCGACAAATTGAGGCTCCACGAACGAACTCACACTGGAGATAAGCCATATAAATGTGATAAATGTAAGTAATTACCCAATTGGGATATTTTGTTTTTTTGTCGAACATCTGGAATGTCTGGAGCATTATCAATAAATGCTGAAAATTTGGATTAGATATCTAAGGCATCAGCAAAATTCTAAGATTTTTAGAGGTCGAAATAAAATTTGTAATAATTTACGTAAAATCGCTAAAATAGTAAAACAAACAAATTTCTGAGATTTCAAAACAAGCAATTTATCATAATTCAGATAAAAAAGCAATAGGGTCTGGGAAGTTGTTCTAACTGGATTTTACCGTATCACGATATCATAGAGATCTTATTTAAAATATGCTTTTTGATTCAATTAGGCGATTACGCCTCAGCGGAAGGCAGTGCTTTAAGAATACATGCACGCAAACACTCAGGAGAGAAACCGTTCAGGTATATTCAATTTGCTTTTGTTATGTGCAAATGGTATTTGCCGGAGCATGTTACAATCTGTTAAAACGTTTTAACTTTTGGAATACCACGTGACGTTTTCAGGTGCCAGATATGCTCTTTTACTTGCCGTTATTCGCGTCAGCTGGCTGTCCACGTGAAAATTCACACCTCAGAGGCTCAATACAGCTGTAAACTGTGCCATTGCAAATTTAAAGCGACCACGGATTTAAACCAGCACGAACTTCTTCATATCGGCAATAAATCCTTCGAGTGTGACGAGTGCGACTACAAGTGCCTAAAAGGTAGCATTCTAAAGTGTCCCTTGATTCTATTTGGCGTCGCTTTTCTATTAGTAAACTGGTACTAATGGACTGAATGTCTTTGATTATATTAAATTTCAGCAAATTTGATGATGCATTTAAACCTGAAGCAAAGCAGTAAACAAATTGGCGACCAATGCAATGCTAAATCGCCTTCTAAAAAGACTCTTTGCCACCACGTGAAATCTCCAGAACTGAAGGCTTTTCATTGTCCTCAATCTGGATGCTCGTTTACCGGGAAGACTCGACAGGCTCTCTGCTTGCATTTCTATCATCATCAGAAAAGAAAACAACCCTGCTAGGGAAACCATAACTGTTCGACCAAACAGAAAGGTAAGCTTGAGATACTTTTTTATTCTATTCTGCATGTTTTTGATGCGAGTTAATTGTTGCTTTTGCTTATAATTGCATCCTTCGGCAATTGATTTTGGTTGGATGGGCATTTTTTTCTTTCCATGTGTAACATTTGTCGCTGATATAACGCCTGCAATAGTTTTTTTTCTTTTGCATATCCTATTTCTTTGAGAGTGGGTATGGTTTTATGGGCACGTTTGAGTGGTATTACGTGGTGAAGTTTAATGCCTTAATTTCCATCATTTTATTTCGAAATGAATTGTATCGCATTTTAAGGTCATGCATGTTGGCTTGTTTTTTCAAAGGCTTTATAGCGGGTTATTTCTTGCTTGTGGATCTATTTGATTGCTCGGAACATTGAAATTTGTGGTTTTGCAATGACGAATGTCGTTGCATTTATAAAAAGATGTGTATAGGGCACGTGCGTACATGTCAGTACGATTGGCTCTTGACAGACTATGGTGAACTTTAAATGATTCAAAGCTTTAAAAATGGAATATTTGCTTGCTGTCTGCTTGCTTATTATTAGTTGGCTAGTTTGGCGATGGATCCTAATTGGCTTTTGTTTCCCTTGCTTTCTTTTATTCAACCATTTCATAAACCAGCATGATCGGTTTTGGGCTTTAGTAGAAATATGGATTATTATAAACCAACTCCACAAAACTGCAGTTTCTAATAATTATTTTATCTGAAGCAAGGCAGTAGGCATTACACGAAGATAGATTGGAAATGGATATTTCGGGGAATTTGAAGACGTTTCTGCATTGCAATGGCCTGGAGGTCAATGTTGTGCCACAAAAGGGTGTACACAGTGATATGTGTTACAATGCTACTCAAAGAACATTTCATTGTCATTGAGTATAAAAACTGCATCCAAATAACACTAGGCCTACTTCTCACAAATGCAATCTTCATGGTTCTCACATTTGTCCAGTTTTTCAGTCGATTCTTATAATGACTTAGTTGCATACATTTGTATACATTTAAAAAACAACAGTGAAAGTTGCCGGCTATGAGTGTTTGGCTCAAAATGCTCCAATCAGTTTGCCGATCACTTAATAAAAATAATTGAAAATATAGATTTCACAAGCAATACGAGTTTGGAAGATGATCGGTACATGTATATAAATTGCACTGACTTTCACCTTTACTGCCTTCACTACTCTATTCATAAAGAAATATCATTTTAATGATATTCAATTAAGTTATGTGATCAGGTTGAGATGCATCCTGACAAATACATGTATAAAGTTTATAAACGATTCCACGATATCATGTTCAGTGCCTGGAAATTCTGAATGAGGAACATTGTTGGGAGAACAAGATTTGAATCTCATCGATTCTCCCAGAGTCTTATACAGCTGTTCAGCTAAAATACCAATCCAACCACTCGTTTAAAAAGTGGGCAATACATAAAAGTGCTTTTCAGGTAGCACACTTAAATGTGCAATAGAACAAGAGCATGTGATTTACAAATATTTTTATATTTTAATTTTATAAGTAATAAATCAATGTATATATTTTATCAATACAGCCTTTCGTATCATTTCATTGTTACTGTACTAATTCGTGCGATTTCCCCCACTTTATACAATTTTTTACCATTTGAAGAATGGGTGGGGCTATTACACGAAACATATTACACATACATGTGTATATCTCCACTTAAATATGTTGCATTAGTATACTTCCTGTAAATGAATATTTCTGTATTATAAGTGGTGCATATTATAATTGTTTTTTAACTTTTAAATATTGAAATTATAACTACAACTTCAAGCTATTTGCAGCGATGTCAATATTGCATAATATATAGACCAAAAAAGTTATTTAGTATGCTAACTTGCAATTTCTACAAATAGAATGCATTTTAAACGTTCTTCAGTCGTTTTCAGGTACAATAGTAGGTATACATGTATATTCAATCGATTTTTATATCGAACAGCAGGTGGAACAAAATTATTCAATGTAAAGTTTTTGCAAAAATGTCTTCATACTGTCTGGGTGGGGCCAGTACATGAGTAAATACAATATTTAAATTAGGTCATTTTGGTGTGCTATCACATGAGCCTAAATTTTAAAAAAAATATTTCGTTTATTACCCGATTTATAGCTGAAGTTTTTTTATTCTTATGACAATTAAAGTTCTCCTGGAATTTGTCAGGATAAAGTGATGCATTTTGAAAACTAACCCTGAAATTGTCAGGGAAAAGTAATGCATTTTGAAATTTTTTACATATTGCCAGTTAATGGGTATCACAACAATCCTTACTTAGTGTTGTCTACTAGTAGTACAACTATTGAATAGCTAACCTGGAATCTAATAAAAAGTAGTTATGATTGATGTGACAAGTAAATAACAAGATGGTAGTCGATTTATTTGAGCAACAAGATAAGAGGTTGCTATATAGACATGTGCGTATTTGTTATACAGATAAACTGCTTACAAAACATAGTCTTTTTTTAAAAACAGATGCGTGGGAGGAAAGTGTGAACAGCCGATATATTAAAAATGACACTGATGATAAAAAAACACAAAAAGAACCAGCATTTTCTTAGAATGTATGCATTTATGAACGTTTTGATCATTTTGAGTGCACTTTGCAATCTGCTAAGCAGAAACAAAAGGTCTCGAAAAAACCAGAACAATTAAACAACCAAAATAAACAAAATCTCTAGTAGGGTGTGTACAGTTGTTGTTTATCAATATCGGTGTACTTATTATTATTTACCCCTATTCACACTTTCCTGCCAAGCATCTGCTTTAACAAAATTCTGAATTTATCCACCAATTTTTGTGAACAATGTATTCTTCCGTTTTCATTCTCATGTGGGTCGGGGATAGCCTAAAGCTGGTAAAGTCAGGGAAGTTATTTTTTTATAAAATTATATAACGGTTTTCAAAATTTTTACAAAAAAAATATTTTCATCGAGACAAAACATCTGTTATTAAGAAAAGGACAGGTATTATACAAAGTTTACCAAAACGCTGTGAATACTGGGATTTTGGCAGCATCAAATAAAGTAATGATTGTAATTATTCTCAAAATGAAAACTATAATATACCCAGTATTATTATTAAAATATTGGATATATATGAATTTTTAAAATTTTCTATATTTTCAAATGTTTCATAGTTAATTACTGTGAAATTTACTCTTCTTAGAGTCGATTTAATTAATTGTTTATTTCTCTGGAATGACTATTATGTATTGATTATATTTACATGTATTGCCATAATGCCATTTACAAATGTTACCAGATTTGAGCTAGAGATGTCGCTGCTTTCCCTATCCCGCACATAAGACAATATGGCGCCAGTTTACAAATACATGTATTGCGTTTTATTTATAAATTTCAGAATATTTTAAATTTTAGTAGTTGCGTTGATACCTGAACTCATAGCTAATATGCCAGCTTCTACAATTCATGGTGTTTTTGTTATGTCGTCTCACTCATCCAGCAATTTAGATTTTTTAGTCATCTGATATTTGTCTTATCAAATTAGTGCTCTGTAAGTAACTACATGCGATATCAATCGTGTTGTATTTATTATACATGTATTAAGTATATTCTGTAACATACTCCAAGGTTTAGTATGGTCTTATTTGTTAACCCGAATCATGATTCACCTGTAGTGTAAAAATATCTCAGAGGCTCTTTTATGTTTTCTATTTTAGCCATTGTGCATGGGTTATAAAGTTGTAGGCTACATATACATTTATACTTATATTGCATTTATGGTGTAACTCATGGTGTAGAATTCAGGAATTCTGATATATTGAAAAATACGCTTTTTAACCGTTTTTGGTCGATTTAGCGATTTAACCTTACATGTATTTCTCTCAAAACAATAATTTGCAATGCACTTCTTGTCTACATGTATTGGTGAATAATTAGCACTATAAGACAAAATGCTAATTATCAAATTAAATGAGATTGTAAATTAATTCAGTAATTCATTTTTTAAGGATCTTTTGTTTGGATATTACATGTTATTTGGGGGTCTACAATGATTTCGCACAAGGAAAACTCCGCACAAATAGCCTATAGCCTTTCACCTAACAAAAGTCTCGACCCATCAAATTTGTTCTGACCTAACCTAAACTATCCCATAACCTATTCTAACCTATCCTATTACCTATTATAACCTAAAGTATCCATACATTATACCTAACCCAACAAAATTGAACATGTAGTGTCGTGTTGGCCAAAAAAGATCCTATTTTCTCTGCATTTCCATGACTTGGTAATTGTCCGGAAGACAAACGTTACAATAGGCTCTTTCACTCGAGCGCTGTTAAGCACAAGCCGGCAATGCCTTTCCCGCGTAATTAGATGCGCGCATGAACAGCGCATGCGCACATCAAATTACGCCGAAAAGCTTTGCCGGCTTGTGCTTCACAGCGCTCGCGCGAAGGAGCCTATTGTAACGTACGACTAAGCTAGTTGTGTAATTTCACCTAGATTGTTTCCCGTGCACAACCCCTTTTTCAGAACTTTTAATGTTTCTCCTTGATAGCATTTGGGAATACATTTCGAATGAATTTTTAACATTGAAATGCATTTTTTTTTGCATATGAGAGTGTCTGATTTAGTTCAAGTTATGTTTGATTTGGTCGATGGGTCGAAATGTCTTTTCCAAAGGTTTCTCCTTGATAGTACATTATATGAATTTGAGCTTGTTCGAGTTCACTACTTGTATATTATTACAGAATTTTATACACTACTTGTATATAATACACCAATACAGAAGTATAAATTGGTTCTTTCATGCCATTGTTCAAAATACAGAATTTTCTGATTAAGCAGTTGTCAATAATGAGCAAATGACAATTAATTGTGCTGAAAATTGAGCAAAACTGACTTTTTTGTAATCTAAAAGACAATTTAAAGCCATTGTCATTGGCTTGTTATCAAAACAAGCAACGTTGCTGCATAAGTAGAATGCACGATGGTTCTCTGTAAATCTCCCTTCATATTCCTCCCTAAAACGTTCAATCATAGGTCCCTATCAAGCCAAAAGTCAGCTTTTGAGACCGCAAATGCCTCGATGGCTTCTCCAGCTTATTTATTGGCCAAGGCTTTGCTCATCGGCTTCTAGTGGCTGCGATGACATTAAACGACACGAAGCGCTCGTTCCCATAATTTAAGATGTTTACTGAAAGATGGCAAACCGAGATAAAACTGGAATATTACGCACACTGCAAATGGCGAAAGCTTCATTTTGCCTTGAGAACCCCACTATACCTCCCCCCTTTACCATTATGATATTATCTATGCGTGGGGTATTATGAGATGGAAATTTAATGGCCATGCCATAACTAAAGTGCTGGCAATCCACGGCCCATTTATTCGTCGTCATCTTTGTGTAAATCACCGAAATCTGAAAGTATTCGTCGCTAGGGCGTTTGTCAAACTGCAAATTTCGCATTGAAAGTGATAAACTCGATTTGTAATCCCTACGGACGAATTGAACAGAAAGTTGGAACATGTCACGTGGGTTCAAACCGTATCACATAGGGCTCAACTTTAATCGTTGCTATTCTGCAACTGGCATATTGGTATTTGGTCTTTGAGGTAGGTTGCCCATCATTGGGATGGTGAGCATGTGGTGATTTGGCGACACGTTTGCAGCATATGGCTGTTGCGCAAGGAGAGTACATGCAGCAAGGCATCACCACTAAGCCGCCATATTACTACATGTGCTCACATCTTGGTGGGCTCCCTGGATAATAAGACAGGATGCGGAACAAAATATCATTATGGTAAGCATGAGGTGATAACATGTTGACTATGAAGCATGTGGCACTTTGCCCAAGGAAATGTACTCGCCTCGTGTAACATAAGGTATAGGGTTCCCATAAAGATGGTGTGGCTGTAGCACACTTTTTGTGTGGTATGCAGCACAAGCAAGCTACATGTAGATATGTCCTTAAATGTGGTAAATACATGTCGAAAAGCCCAGCAATGTGGTGCACTTTGCCATTGAGAAATCCTGTCTACAAAATTATCTTTGAAATCTGGCATATTTTTCATAGGTAATTTCATAATAATATATATATATATAATATTTAAGTACAAAATGAAGCGATTTAAGATGCGGACAGAAACGGTTTTTTAACCTGACAGCAATATAAATTTCGATCTCAAAATTTTAAAAAATGTTTTTCCTACCTCAGACTCCAAAATTGTTCCGAAATTGTTCCTGTAAGTTTGTTTGATGGTTGACATACGTTCCAAATTTGGAAATTTCAGAAGTGAGAGAAAAATGGCTGCCTGTTGATGTTCACCATATGGCGAGCACACGGTTTTCCAACATGCAGTCGCTAAATGGTGAAGCGTTGGCGTTTCACCACAGACAGAGCACCATACCACTGCCATGCTTCTTCAATGGGCGTCGTGCCATTGATTTACTTGTGCTCTGCTAATGTGACACACCACGCCATTGCTGCATAAATAACGCACAAGGCCTTCACCATCACCAACATGTCACAATATCACCGCATGATCACCGTGTGGTATGTGGTGAAATGTGATATGGTGACTTTGCAGCATATAGTATGTGAAAGAGGCGAGTTCATGCAAATTAATAGGATCGCCTCATGCAACGTCACAGTCTCCATATCGCGCATCAAATATCGCCATACCACACATGGTGAGGATGTGGTGATATGGCGGCTAGGTGGTGATGCCATATGTTGCACGATTCGAGTACATGCAAATACTGGTTCTATAAAAAAATAATCTATTTCATCTGTAAAACGCTTATTGCTTTGAAAAGCATTGAAAATGAAATAATTTATGAAAGACATTTGTCACCAACGGCTTATTATGGCTCGTATCTTCGTCTACAATGATATTTCACCTTTGACGTTTAAGTTTTTTTAAAAAAACTATTTTGAGAATGACGTAGCAGCTATTTATCAAGTTGCCATCAAATCTCGCTTCTGTGCTGACAGGACATGCTCGAAACCATATTACAGCAAAAAAATCACATAAAAGTTATAAAAATCCAGTTTCCTTGCCTGGGAACTAGATAGTTTCTATAATGCATCGTTAAAAAAAGAAAGGGCTGTTTCATAAAAAAACGCTTTGAAAATGATGGAATAAGCGACCATGGACCTTATCTTCGCTGAAAGTCAGCCTATTCCATTGTGGTTAAGAAAAAAGGACACAATACATCCGCTTTTGTTAGTAGGGCTAATCAATCATGTTGTAGCCATGGTAACCCTTGATGACAGATGATGTTCTCAATGTCTCTTCCTTTAGCATCAAAAACCGGGATTAGAAATAGATATTCATTTATCAAAAACGAGCTACATGTAGTTTTTACTATAAGCTACTGTATCATAGCAGTCTTTGTGATGCTTTCAAGGACCTTCTCTTGCAACTCGTTTTGACTTTTTTTGAAATAAAGTTTAGCTTTAATATAGGATATTTTTGAATATTTGCAAGTTTTAGAATTAATATTTTGCACAATTCAAGGATATGTTATATTAACCTTAACAGAGTATCAAATAGCATAGAAAATCCAAATGTGCTTTAATTTTTCCAAATTTGAAAAGTCTGGAATTACATACATGTAACATGTATATACACATGTTATAGTTTTGAAATTCATGTTTTCCACATCATGGAAATTCTGATAATAGGAAATATCTGATACTGAAATAATATTCTAAAGCGTTGTCAAATTTATATTAGCAGTACTGTTTTTGTAGTACATGTATTAATTACCCTTTTTATTTTGCATGCTTTCAATAAATGCATTAAAATATTATATATTATTAAAGTTTGTACTGTAGCCTACAATTGTATAACAGTGATCTTAAAGTCTCCATTTTATCACTGGAATTATGTTTGGTTTTATTATCAGTTCGGCATGTTTTATTTAACAAATGGTAAATATTACAGAAATTTCGTTCTATATTTTGTGTAATTTCTCCCAAATCTACCATTTCCCAGGAATTTCGTACTACATGTATAATCTGTCAAGTTTTGGACATTTCCTAAGACAGCAAACCCTAGGTTTTACTAGGTTGCATAACACACAAAAAATTTATCTTTTTATTATTGGAATGAGTTTACTATAAGCTTACTAATACTTGTAGTTCGGTACCGTACAATGCACATTTAAAGATTTTCAAGATCCTCTGCTGTTTTGAAAACTTGAGTCTTTGATGATGACCTGACACGTACACAAAATATGGACTTTTCAGACAATTTCTGTTGGTTAACGTGATTTAAACTCCTGTATTAACCTAATCACTTCCTAAGGAGAAAATATTTAGTAAATTACTACTGTCAAATAACAGTCTTGAAGACATGATCATGAGGCAAAGTTGTTCTCAGCACATCGGAATGCTTTTGCATCCTTAAAATGAACACAAAATGCTTTAGCTAGAGCATGCTCAGACAAGGCAAAGATATCTAAGGACCGGTTGCACCAAACGAGGTTAAAAATTACCTAGGGTCAACTTGTTGTATAACACAAGGTTAACCCAGCAAACACTAAGCAGGGTTATATCCTCAGGTGATTAGGTTACAATAACTCCAAGGCTTTTAATGTGACATAACCCCTACAAGTTTTCTGTATATTTAAACATGTGTTCTATAAGTTACCTGGGTAATGGTGCAACACAAACAGCTAACCTGGGGTTATATTTTAACCCGAGGTTAGTAAACCTTAGATTTTCACAGTTTACACATAATGTAGATCTATAGAAATGTAGCATGAGGGAGTTGCCTGTTATTAAGGCTTTTGCAATCCAATTTAGCACCGTTCATTTCTGTGATTTTTCGTTATCTGTGCGTCAGTTGTTGCTTTTCATGCATTGGGACCAAAAGGTGAATGATTTATGAGTGGACTCGTTTAATTGAATTCTCTTACGTAAACTCTGGGTGTTGTTTGTCTTGGATTGTGAAAGGCAGTTGCCATTCGTCAAGTTGCATTAAGACTAGCAGATAATTAAAGTATCCGTTATTGATTTATGGATTGTTTGCTTTGACGTAAAGAAGAAAAAAAAAAGTTGACAAACGTTAATGGAAAAAAGATCAAGCCAGATTAGCGGCGAATATAATATATGAGCCAGATTTAAATTATCCTTTTTATACGAATAGGAAAACGGCTTAAAAATCCGCAGAAAGATTAAAATCCCCCGATCTGTTTTAGTTTAAGAACACTCGGTATATATGCAATATCGAGTGAGCATTCCTAAAATCATCACTCTGATATGCAATATATGTGGATTGTATAACGTTACTTGGGTATTTGTGGAAATCCTGTTTAGTTTCATAAAAAATACATGTACAATGTACATGTATATGCCCATACTATACAACAATAGTTTTTAATCGATTAGCACTCACATATATAATGTACATGTGGTTTTGCAAATGTGCAAAAGGTTGTCATATAAATCGTATAAGGGTTAGACAACCTTTATTTTGTTTAATTTCTGTTTGATGAGCTATCTCGTTATCCGTATTAATAACACTAATCTTCCTGACAAAGGTTTGAACAATTGAAATGAAGCGTCCATTATACATTAGGTGCCATTGGTTAAGTCATGTAATTATCCCAAAACAAGCTAATTGCTATGGAATGCACAGTTTATATTTCAGCTTATGTTTGTCTGATAATGAAATATATGAAATTTGAACTGAAATATTATAAGATAGCAAACCATACCTCATACAAAAAGTATAATAGAGGAGGCCCACTTGTTAAAAAGTTGCAATTTTTCTAGGGAAAACTTCATCTTAAGATAATTTACAAATTTAAAAATTATAAAAATAGTTTAAGATAATATGAAATAATTTGGTGATTTTTTCAACATTTTAAAATCTTAATTTTATGAAATATTAATGAAAAAAACCATCTTCATTGCTTGCTACTGCGACCTTCTTTTTCCTAAGAAGTTTTGAATTTGTTTATGACACTACGTGGCCATACACTTGCGCATGCGCTGTATTGTAATACGTACCTTGTCCATTAGAATGTGGGATGGAAAAGTACAAATATGGACATTTGTACTATGTTGTTCTTGCAGGAAAATAATTTTAATTTGACAATAGCATCTTTTAAAATATTCTCAACGTTTCTTTTCTGCACATGCTTTTCTGCATTTTTCTCAATTTTCATGGCATAGCCATCACCTTTTCAAATGACACGTGTGGTCTTCGCCTTCATTAGTTATTCCTCGTACATATCTGCGTAAAACCCTGTCGAAATCCCTCGGATTTTGCATTTTGCTTCGAGGTCTTAATTTGCCAACGCTCTTAAGCTCCTTGTCTTTTAGCGGTTTCACTGTTTGTGAAATTTAAATGGTGCTTTAGAAGAGAAAATGGCGAAACTGTAGAAAACATGCACAACGAATCCACAGGTTGAGTGTTTGTCGTCAGATGACACGCTGCCGTTAAGAAAACTGTCGTTAAGCTTCATCTGTCTCCTATATTGGGACAAATAAAGACTAGTGCTTTGTGATTTGTATTGTATGGGCCGTAGGTTCCTCAAATTGTGTTCTACTTAGGAGAACCAGCAGAGGTGTGCTGCCAAATTTTGACTGTGACAAGCTTTCGTTTGTTACATTACAGTTTTGTCTATTTTTAAAACCTTTTATTTAACTTGACTTGTGTGGTGCTTGCTTGTATGCGTTCTTACTTGTCTGCCATGTTTCGACTCCTTTGATGTCGTTTTTAACAAACTTTCAAAAGTCCTACAGACCTGGAATTTCATGTGCAACTCAGTCTCAAGTGCTAGTTCCCTTTCTGAACATTTAGTTCGGTTACATTATTAAACCCACAAAATTCCTATTTATTATGCAAAAAATGCATTAATTTCGTTACGGTGCTCTCAACCTTAGAACGGTGCGCTATGGCGAGCGCAATTCAAGGTCATACGAAGACGAGGCATGCACTAGCGCTTCCTAGTGCCAGTTAGCGTAAATAAAAGGTTTGATGAGAAAAACCGAAGTTTTTTGTATGTTTTGTTACTATTTTTTTATGCAATCGAATTGTGGTATTAGATGTTAAAATTTATTTAACAAATTTGGTTTTATATTCCATGAAATTTGGAATGGATTGCATGGAATTTCTATAATATACTAAACCTAAGTATGAACCCCCTCCCTTTATGTCTTGCGAATCGGGGTTAGTTATGCTACCCCAAGTTTAGATATGGGAATTCCATGTAAGCTTAGGCTAAAATCAGAAATTAATTGAACATACATGTACATGTATATGGTCTTACAAAGTTTTACCCCAGTACTACAGTTTCCCCACCTTAAGCTTCTGTTCCGATGAGACGAAGCTCGAAAATTGAGCCAATTCGGTACCACAGTTGCCAAATTGTCGACATCTTATCGAAGATGGAGCTCCAGGCAAGAAAAATCGAAAATATCACAGAATTCCCTATCAATATCGTATCTCGACAGCAACGATTGTTAGGGAAAAATGAGAATTGTAATCTGGCAACATGGTGCACGTGAAATTTGTCTTATTCCGCCATTTTGAAAACCGCTGCTCAAGGTACATCATTGACCAACCTTTTATCTGTGGTACCAATCCCAGGACTTGATATGAATCTTGGTCTCAAGCAGCGCCATTTGTGCAACTGTGGTACTGCGGTTAGACATACAGTTTATGATCATACATGTCGATACATGTCGTAGACAGACTAGTATATGGCTAACATCACATACAGATACACATGTATCCTACTATCCTACATGGGATAACTTAAATGGCTCTATGCTCGTATATAGTCTTCGACTACCCTTATATTGAAATCCATTTTTTACAGGAATTTGGTTAAACTGTATATTTCATGAAACTTCTAAAAATTGATTAATTGATAATATACCAAATCGAGGTTTTTATAAAGCAAATGAATTGTTACCTTTAGGTAGCTGGGATGAGGTTTGGTTATGTCATTATTTGGCACATTGCTTTTGTCAACAGGTGTGCCGCGACAATTTTATACTTAGTTTAGTGTGCCGTATGCTGAAACCAATTGAAAAATACTACACTAGAGGGTTAAAGATACCTGATATGACATTCATCATGAGAGTGATCTTAAGAATGACGATTTACACAGGAAAAATCGACAAGGTTCATGTCAATTGAATAGAAGGGCAATCGGAAAGTGATCAATTACAAAATCACGAACGACACTTAAAACGCTTTCAACCTCTTGGAGATTTTTTTCGACAGTGGCTTGGAGATTGTGTGTATTCAACGCAGGCACCCTCACTCTAAATTAATTAAAAAATAATTGACTTTTGGATACGTGGGGGAAAGATTAAGGCACACTAAGCCAAAAAAACTATGTACACCTTCTCAGTGTCCCTATAATATTCCAACGATTATAATGATAGTTCTTTTTTTATGGGGAGGAAATGTCGAACTTATTAACCTTAAATTTACTCTTAAAAAGCAGTTTGCTGTTTTTCTAAAAAGCTCTTAACGAATCTCTTCAGTGATGAACATCATGACGGAAAACGTTGAAGGGAAAAATCCATATCACGTCAGTAATGTTAAGGAAGTATTGTTTCCACAGGCTGGGAAAATCTGGAATAGTCAGGGAAATTTAACAGAGCACAACAAAACAAGAATTTGTAGGCATGTTGTCATATTTTTAAATTTTTCAGTCATCATGAGCCTCGGAAAATTGTGTTAAAAAATGAAAAGTCAGGGAAGTGGAAAATTTCATTTCTGGGGAACCATGAGAAATTGCAACTTTTTTTAATTGAAGGCAATTATGAGTTATAGACATTATTATATTTTTGTAAATATGAATTCTTCAAAGAAACGATTGATGCTATATTTATCTTTCAAAGCTGCAGATTGATATTTAGGCAAAGAAGCACTGTCAATGATGTTTTACCTAAATTTTAAAAAACGCACTCAAAATATTATAAAATTAATATTATCCCAATTTATGAATTCTAAATCCACATGTGTTTTTACCACCTAAGTGTTTGTAGCACTTCATTTCCACTCATAGTAAAATGTTGAGTTTTGTGATACATTTCGGATTTATACGATAATAGGTATACTTTGCAACAAAAAAATGAGTCTGCATGATATGAAGCTGAGTTTTTTTTATCGGTTTTGGTGTTGAAAGTGTGATAAGCTATATGCTTCCCCTTACATTCCCAAAAGTCCAAAATACTAAGATTTTCCCACCCTTTTATTTTTTTTCAGCTGTAAATAAGTAACTTTTGCACGACATGAAATGTAATATATTCTTCAACGTTGAATAATACATTAGTTCGCTCTGAATAAAAATTTGATAACTGCATGAATTTTCACACTTGCATGGAATCTGTTTTGCGACTTTGAATCCTATATATTGATCCACAATATTCCCACTTTGTCAACTAAGTTTTTTATGTCTATTTGTATAGAATTTTGGGGCCGAAACTTGTAAACAGTTTACATATACACACTCGAAGTAGATATTGATTACTGCTACTTCCATACTTCTTCGATGATTCTGGGAGTTTTTTTAAAAAAAAAATTGTTTAAATTCATATACAATTGTGTTTACATCTAATGTAGATATTTATTGCTGATACCGTTTTTTTACCATGAAAAGTTAATTTCTGCTCATTTCATTTTTAAAAGATTGTACTCCATGATTCTTGGAGTTTAAAACAATTTTATACAAATATAATACAGTGTATTACACACCATTTTCACATATTTCTGTATTATTCTGATTTTTCAATAATTTTAATACAATTTTATACAAATTTCAAGAAAAGTTGTTACAATAGGTGTTCTGAAATACCTTAGGGTATCTCAGAATTTATAATGGTCTTTCAAGTTACGTATCAAATAACATTTTGATCCAAAAATGTACTTAATTGCATAATTCTTTAATAGTATACCTTTTTAGATCAAAATATTATTTGGTAACTTAAAACACCATTATAAATTCTGAAAAAACCCTGTAAGGTATTTCTGAACACCTGTTTTGACAACTTTTTTCTGTACAGTGTTTAAAACTAATAATTTTGTTTTCATATACACACCAAAAAAATGTATCGATTAATTGGCATGTACATTTTCGAAAAAAATCTTGGAGATTTTAAAGAAAGTTTGAAACATTTAACGATTCTTAAGGGATAATTTATCAATAACTAACCCCAATTTACTAATTTAACTCTGGACGTTATAACAAATTTCATCCCATTAACTCTTTTTAAATCTGTATATATGGTGCATTCGGTCAAATTTGCATAACGTAATGCCAGAAATATCATGGAAATCGGTTCTTTAATTGTATTTGGTTGGGAAAAAAATAGAAACTGGGCTATTGTATTCTTAAAAAAAAAAAATTCACTAAACGAAAAACTTTCAAAATGTTTTTTTACAATGGACTCGAATTTATGATTTCTCGACTCCAGGGTTTGAATTTCTCATAAACGGCTTAATGTGCGTTCATTTGCATAAGTTATATCGTTTTGCCTGGCTGCTGATACTGTTTTTTATTCTTCTTCTTAAATTCGACTCTGGGATAAAAACCTTTAATTATCGAAGTTAAGTTGATTAAGATTTCTCCGTGAAACTGGCGCGTTTTACGATGGTGACTTTTAGCATTGTTAATGTCTATTTGCTCCACTGTTTATCACGTATTTTTCCGCTTTGGCGAGGCAAAAAACGCTTTATATGCTCTCATTAATTCCTTTTCGATGTTTTAATTGCTTAACTGTGTGCCTAAAAAGCACGTTTATTAGAGCTGCGATGTTTACAAAATGTGTCTTAATTTTATGCTTTTCGTGGTATAAGATTTTGCAATGGGCCTTTTTTTTTTAATGAACGTTTTTCGACTGTGATTACAATGAGTTCATCTCCTATTATGTATAACATTTCCGAAGTACGTCGTTAGCGAGGCTTTTTTTTTACTTGGCTCTTTCGAAACTGGTGTACGTTTATAAGTGAGATTTGATCGAATTAGTTTCTTAGTCATCTCATTAAAATTAAGCACCGCCTGGCACGGGGACTTAAGAAATACTAATTCCGAGGTTTCATTTTTTTCCCCCACTATATATAGTGTTTTTCCCTCTTTAGTCTAAACATATGCTTCGTATAGTACATGTATAGTATAAGTAGCTTTTGGAAATTACAGGATTGGATAAGTAACAAACAAGCTGATGCCATGCCAGCGTAATGTTACCCTATAGCCGTTTATGAATTCCCAATGGGCATCTATACATGCTAGTGCAACGCTCGCTTTTAATTGTAATTTTGAGTTGCGCTTCATGCTTTGGCATTATTAGCACTGAGCAAGTCATAAATGAAATTAACTATCGTCATAATTATACTGGAAACAGATTTGTGCAATGGTGATAAGGGGAAATCGAGCTTTACTTGCATTACAGGGTGTCCGCTTTCGAAGTTGAATCTTGGGAAAGTTTTGACTAAAATCAAGGATTGGGTGGAAATATTTAATAGGGCCATTCGGAAAGGACAAAAGCACTCATAGGGAGAGGTAATCTTAAAAACTAAACGCCTTTCCAATCATCCAAATTAAAAATGGTGTCAATTTTAGTGATATTTTGAGGACGTGAATAGCGTGTATGGACACATGTACCTGATTTGGTAACCAAGAAGTTGAGCATAAGGAAAATTCTGCACTCTACTTATACATAACGAACTCTGCCACTAACTAATAAATCGCCATCTCCTCAAATTAACATTTAATTTCTGGAAAAATGCTATAGCGAATCCTAACCCTATATATTCAATAACCCAAAAAAACATACATTACATAATACAACTATCAAATACAAAACTTTTCACGAATCATACCCCCGTACCACAGTTTTCCACCTTAAGCTTCTGCTCCGATGTGCAGAAGCTCGAATTTTGAGCCAATTCGGTACCACAGTTGCCAAATTGTCGACATCTTATCGTCCAGGCAAGAAAAATCGAAAATATCACATAATTCCCTATCAATATCCATATCTCGACAGCAACGATTGTTAGGGAAAAATGAGAATTGTTATCTGGCAACATTATGCATGTGAAATTTTTCTTATTCTTTTCAAGCTGCTGTTCAAGGTACCTAATGAGGTAAACTTGAGCAGCAGCTTGAATCTGGGGCTCAGATGTAACTATCTGTGGTACCAAATCAGGACTTAAAAGAGAAGCTTGTTCTCAAGCAGCTCCATTTGTGCAACTGTGGTACGGGGGTAAAACCCTCAACAAAACTCAAAACTCAACTTCCCGAACTACAAATCCATTAACAATAGAGGAATTGGGCAGGTTTCCGTTAATTTTAAAGAGAACGATAAACACACTATTACGCATGCGCATCAATAAGTCATGCGTTGTAATAGTCATTATGCTCCTCAAAGACGTTGTGGTATCACGTTAAACTAATGAAATTGTCGTTTCCCCTCAACCTCAAACCCATTAACGTCGTCCTCATGCATGCGCTTTGGCAACAAAAACAGTGTTGCCAATGTCGTCAAGATTAAAGCAAACCTGCGCAAACCCTCTATTACATCCTCTCACTACAACCATATTTCTACATGCATAACATGCCATTTTTATTGAAAAAAAATACCTTACAACTCCCTATAAACACCAATATATCAAACTTAAAGATGGCTTATTCAATCATAGAATAACTAACCCTTGTACATCCTTATGTAAAAAAGAACACCTTATCTTCACGTCAGGTCAGGGTGGATATGTTTTTGTAATCTTACATGTACATGTATATTTCTATAGGACCATATATATATTTATATGTAATGTAGGTAAACCAAATAATGTACATGTATATGGCTGAATATTATCAATCAAAATAGGCTATACATGGAAATGTATATTGCCATTTAAAACTAAATATGGTCTATGCAGGTTATACAATGTTGAAAAACATGTCCATTTATCCTTTTTCTACGATGACTACCGTTCATGCAAATGAACAAGGCATGCATGTATGACCATTTAACAGTGTGATCAACATGTTATCATTCAATAACTATAGATATTGTCATTAATGCATGTATGTATGTATGTATGTATGTATGCATGTATGTGATACATACAATTCTATGCAGGCCCACTTACATGTATAGATTTTCCACCCAATAATTGAATTTCCTATATAATTGCAAGTCTTCATTCTGTTTGTGCAAGCAAATGTCTGCTATGATATTTGGTAAATAATTTCTTTTGAAAAGCATTTTGTCGAAGCATTCAATAATTTATTTTTGTTGGATTCTATGTCTCATCATATATGACGAAGTGCAATAAGTTTTGTGCGTTTTTCCCTCTGCTGTCTCTTTCTCTCTTTTATATTTAGTTTGGATCTAAACACAACCTTTTAATGTATTTTACATGAGATGCAATAGATAAAATAGCTTTTATTGATGTTGCATTTTTCATGAAGATTGCTGGCGTATTTCGGATGGGGATGAAAAGAGGTTCATTGGAGGAAGAAGAGAGGGCCTAGATTAGCTAGAAACTCGACGGAGGGTGTTAAATTTGGAGGAGATAAAACTATATATTGATAAACGCACTCGAGTTGCACAAACAAATGGCAGTTATGGAAATTTCATTTCGGCAAATTGCATTCGTCAAAGACGGGGATGGACGAGTGAAATCGAGATGAAATTTCATTTGAATTTCATGAAACTTTAGGGTATTTTTATTCTTTTTCCTCATTTATTATGATTAGCGTTTTATGGTTGGTGATAATACGCTTCTATACTTACGTTAAATTAAATGAAATTTTTAAATCGGTTCACTAGTTGTTTGCAGCAAACACATTTCAAATTACTACATATGGTACATTTTTATGGGTTTGAAGGATTTTTTTTTTCTTTTTGTTTTGGCATGGTTTATACTACTGTCAGTCTTTTAAGAATTTTACGGTATATCATATCACGTTTACATGTATATATATGTTTGCTATAACTCCTCAAATTGTGAAGATTTTCTAATCAATTTGACATCTGGACATTTATGGCCATAATTAAATGCAAAAGGTTTTCTTTTATACAATATGCTCATGTATGGCCATATCTGTTCACGTTAGCCTTTGTAAAGTCATATCAACTAGGATCAATCCTGACTACAATTATTGCTAGCTTATTTGACTCTTATACACTAAATATGGCAATTTCAGTAATACGAATTGCCCATAAATGATTTCAATGGTCATTCAAATGATAAATATGCAGTATATATGGATATACATGCATAATTCAAAGTAATTCAAGTACAATTTAATTCAAAGGACTGGAATATGTAAAAATGTAAATAGCAAAGTACTTTGCTATTTACACAATATTAACCATTCGAAGGATAAAAATGCCTCATGTGGCTACAAATGGTCATTCAAAGGATTAAGACGGCACATACATGACTTTATATGCTGTTTTAGCATTCAAAGTACAATGTAAAAACATGTTTGGCTCATGCATGCCTGTATCTGGTCATTCAAGGGGGAAATATATACCATAACCTACATGATAATAACTTGACCAGAGCTGTTAAAAATAATTAAGTAAGCAAAAAAACTTCGTCAATTTAGCCCAAATTGTCATGGTTCAGATGTGTCCCAATTAAACTGGAATCCACAATTAATCGATATTTGCATTTTTATGCTGTTGCCATTCTGTTTGGAAGGAGTAAATAAACGTATAGGGCAATTTTGGAAATGCATAGGTCCCATTTTAATCATTAAATACCAATTTTGTGGGTGGGTTAGAGGAATTAGGAGTTCACCATCCATATGTATACTTTGTATAATCATTTATATAAATAACGGTTTTAGGCTGTATGCTGTTAAAAATCAAAGGAAGCCAGTCTGAAATTCTTCAATTAAGAGGTGACACGGCTAAAATGATATCCCGACTTGCTTTAACATTATGCGTATAAAACTGGTATAAAGGATTATGATTTTGCAGCGAGAGACATGTACGTTATTGCGCAATAAATGCCTAATCCGATTATCATTGGAGGTGAAGAAGTGTATCTATGGAAAATAATACGGATTTTCCCCTCTGTTCAAGTGGAAACTCGAAATGCAGGGCGGCTCATGTTTTAATATATTGACTAATTACGCGGCATTAACTTTAATAACCTGCGCTTTGTAATTAGCATTATGACATAATTAAAATATAAAAAGCATAAATAAGCAGCGCCACTAATTGATTGTTTGTTCAATCTGCCATGAAGAGGAGAACATAAGGCGAGGCGCGTTTTTAATTGCAAATTAGAGCGGCTTTTAATTTCAGCGTTGGAAATGAATGTCCGGCCAGTATTAAGACCATGATTTGTGTTTAAACCAAAGGATCTCGCTGACCATTGGCTATTTGCAGAATGGAGTGCTGGGAAGGGAAACATGATGAAGTCCTTGATTGTATACTTAGGCGAAGTAAAAATCCGATTAATTTCTATGCAAGATGAAATACATGACCTCGCTATGAGGATAAAAAATATTTTTTGCAAAACCGAAATAAAAATAAAGGCAATGACAAATGCTGGTAGAATTTCAATGATGCGTCGTATCGATGTGACCACTGAACACGTGATGCAAAATGGAGCGCCGTTGTGATGTGGCTGGGGACATTCAACGATCAGCACCCCCTGGTAGCGTATGAATCGTCTTGCCATGCTGAAAACAGTTCAAACACCACCAGGGGATGCTGAACCGGAATAAGTCTATATTATTAACTGACTTATATAGGAAGGTGATCTCGTTTATAAAATAAATTCTTACAAAGGATATGAATCTTGTTTTATAAAATCCAATTTTGTTTGTTCCAATAGAGCTCCTTTCAAATCTTTTGTGCTTAAGCTTAGAAAAGCTGAATTGGAAATCGGGATACTACTTTTATTCAAGTGCACTATACTCCTATATTTCAGTGTTTTCCTTTGAATAAAAATTTGGTGGAGATGACTGGCAATTTCAGGCTCTTTTTATCCGTTTTCTAAAAGCATATGATGCATAGGTAAACAGCACCTTCAATTGAAATGTGCCTGTGCAAATATTAAAATTTGAAATCAGAAATTGAACCGGTGTGCCTATAGGTTATTTCGAACGTTCCGTGAGCGCCCTCATCTCTCTCCACTTCATTCCACTTAGGATAATGCGGATTAATATTTATTTATCTAACAAGCATTTTATATTCAGACTATAATCTCGTAGAAAGCTGAGAACGCGACACATTGCGTCCGTTTCGATGGGTATAAGGTCCCATATCCTCCCCACTCGGAAGTCGACACGCATCCATCATATTGATTTTTGTGCGCCCCCCTATTGCTAAGCGTATTTGGGAATAAAGATGTCATTAGGTACCCATCATCTCTATAAAATCCTCTGTATTCAATGTCAAAGGCTTTGAAATGCTGTGAAAATAATTATGCTTTTGTGCCGATGGAGCCACTGGGGAATAAAGTCAGGCACTTTCATATTACGCCATACAAGTTTTCAAATAGCTCAATAGAAAAGCAGGCGATGCACAGTGAATATAAATTTCATCAAATCCGATTTTTTTTTTTATCATTTTGCGAGCTTCTCCATATGGGAGTGATTCCATTGGCGATTAAACTGCAACTTCATTGACCATAGTCAAAAGCGAACTTGGCGATATTAATGTTGTTATGTGTGAAGGATGAGTACAAGGAAAATCCGATTATTGGAGTATGTCCTCTCAATGGTCCCTTTCCATCTGGGACTAGCATTTCATTTTCAACATGATTTGCAATTATAAGATGGGGAAAAAATTGGGAATCCCCACAGGTGGAAACGTGCCAATTCGGAGCCATCAACCCCCCCCCCCCTGTATCGCCTCAGAAAATTAAGGATATTGTAACGGGTTAATTGTTAAACGAATTTGTCCAATTTGCATTATTTTCAAATTTACCCTCGAGAAAATTCAAAGTGCATGCCCTGCAGAGGTCATGAAAACAAAGTCCTCCCTGCGTTAAGAGGGCGATCCCCACTATGATCCCCAATGGTTAAGATGGGGCCGAATTTCGAGCTGTTGTTTTTCCCTTTTGTTTTTAACATTTTTTGAAAATTTTTTTTTAAAAAAAATTCTTTGAAAAATCCTTTAGGTGTGCATTGATTTCTTTATCAAAAATA
>JAQGCC010000741.1:0-30828 GCA_034698905.1 Xestoiulus laeticollis
ACCTCTGTGATCCAATCAGGGGACGGGAGTGCGTTGCACATTTCAGGTTGCGAGAGGTGAAGATCTGGGCATTAGACTATTTCAGTAGTTTCAGTAGTCACCAAGTTTAGACCAAATGTAAACAGGCATTACATTGTATTAGACGCTATGGATTAGCACTATCGAACCGTGCCCTAGCATGCAAAAACTAACTCAAGATAGTAGTTTCTGTCCTTAGTCCTCAAGAAGGCTTGCAACTGGCAGACATGTTTTGAATATTATTCTAACCTGTTAAGCTTTACTGGTTATGCAAAGACACAAGACATGTGCAAACATCAACACGCTGGAGAAAAGACCAAGCTTTAGGCCATTTTTGAAAGACGGTAAATTTTAAACAAATGTCAGGGTCATCTGAGGCTGCAAGTGACTATAGAGTCATCCACAGGCATGCAGAATTACCCTAACTTCACATATCTCTACATCTCGGGTATAAGCATCTATGGCACAGTTATTCAAGTTGCAATCCGTATATTTTGTAACTGTAAGAGAACTGACTGTAAAACTGATTGAAAGTTTTAATTGGGAATCGAGTTTCTGGTTCACTAAGAATTACAAAAAATAAGGGAAGATCATTAGCCTGCAAACGAAACTACAGTGTAGTTTCGTGCTACATACAGAATTACGTGAGATCATGGTAAACGGCTACAATTCAACCTCATCAATCTTTATCTGGCCAACCGCAATTCCCTTCTTTTCCAATGACAACAATAGGAAGTTATTAAAACTGAGTCTTAATGGGCAGCCATCTTTTTATCAAGAAAAATGAAATTATCAATATATCACTGTCACTAAGGGAAAAATGAAAAAAAAAAATATCCCACCACCACAACGACCCTCTTTAACATCCCTGGCAAAACAACATTGCCATTTACCTACACTGAGCCATTCGATATATAAACGCCAAATTCGAAACAACATTGAAATCCGCAATATCCAACAAAACCTTTTTAGCCTACGTTCCGATTCCCTAACAATGATAATAGGATAATTATTTTCTGATCGATAAAATCGATTAAGGGAATTAAGGCACGCACAAGGTACAGACTTAAAATGACAAAATACGTACATTATGATTATATGGATATTTTAACTTGCATGCGATGATGACCTATTCCTCTGCTTATACGTGTATTCGATCAAGTATACATGCAATAGCTATAGGTATACAAATTAAACAAGACAATGCCATTTTGTGTGAATTATATTCTGGTTCAGCACCACCTGGGAAAGCCATACATACAGTTAAACAAATCCATATATATGGCTCAAATATCACTTTACAATTAAACCATGACGATAAACTGGAATTACATAGCCAAACCTCGATATACCCCCTTACTCCCAAATCCAATGCATTTAAAGGCAGTCACTCGTGCCCACAGCTGTGACCAGTATAGATTTAGTCATATTTTAGAAAAATATGAAAGTATTTTAAGTATCAATGTGTCCAGATGGCCGACCGATCCACGTGTAATGCCTCTTAAACTGGACAAAGAAGTAGGAGGCTATGATAAAATAATAAATTTTCACTCGCAATTGCGTCATAAATCACCCTAGCAATTTTATGCAGACCCATTGCAAAATAAATTTTTCAAAAACTTCAAAAATAATCTCATATGCGTTATGCGTTGCATCACTCCAGCGTTTCTTTGTGCATAATGCATAACACACTAAGCATGGTGATGTTTTACAAGTATATATCTTGGATGCCGTCGGCCTTTTCAATTTGGAAAGCTACAGTGCCAGTTCATACTTAATTTAATAAGCTGTTTGCTACGCTATTTTGCAACATGCATTTTCGTCATTCTCTAGATTCAGGTGTTTCTGGAGCAATGACACCGTCGCCACCTAGCGCCAGTGTGGCTATGGATCCACAAGCACCCCCAGAGCCTAAATCCTCGAAGCAAGCTCCATAATCTGTACGTGGCAATCCATTTATTTTTCTATATATCTAGGGCCTCGCTTCCACGGCACAGTTTATCATGTATACTAGATGAGTCAGGTTTCACGCCATCTCCACCATCAGAGAGATAAGGCCCCACAAGTTGCATTCTTATAAAAGATTCAACATGATTTATAATCCAGAGTGCCGGCTCATATAACCATATCTATTGGGGATTCGGGATAGGAAATAAGCAATATACAGAAATAAGCCATTTTCTGGAAACTTGCATGCATGCCCAAATCACAGCCGGCTCCAGACGAGCATGGCAACTCACACATACAAAAAAAAAACAGCTAAATTCATATGCAAAGCCTCGACAACTCCATCTCAGTCAAACTTAAAATGTCTTATTTGGCAATCCCCAATAGCGCCTTGGCTGACGTGCCTCAATCCGAGATATGGACCAAGAAAAACGATTAATATGCAACAGACGATTGGCAAGTTGCAGATTGCATGAATAAATGAGGAGTGAGGGGATGGGAGCTATAGTGTAAAAAAGAGTGGATAAATACGAGGTGTTGGAGGGCTTAAGCTTTTCGAAATCCAATAATGCACACGAAAATAAATATTACTACATGCGTAACAGCATTCCAAAAAGAAGACCAAAATCTGGCCCCTATATATAGCAAGAAGTTCCGATTTGCTTTGCCAGCTGCAAGGGTAATCAGCGGTTTATGGTCAAGACATTGCTCGTAGTTGTTGGATGCATTGATGCATGTGGTTCCATCGGATTTTAGTTAGGTGGACACAGTAGAAGGCAAAATCGAAGTGGTCTTATGTGTAAAAACTGACCATGATGAACGCATATAACATGGAATGTCTGAAATTAAATTCTCTGGCTTCTTTCCAGTGGATTAAAAATCTCAACATGTAACATAAAATTGTAGCAATGAAGAGTGATTTTTTTTTGTTTTACAGAAAAAAATGATATAGATGGAACAATAAAGTCAATCATTTATTATTTCAATCTCACAAATTTATAGTATAACATGAACAGCAAACATAGTAAAAAAATTTTTTTTTCATTTAAAAGCCAATATCAATCTGGAATTATTAATAGAAATAATGATCTATTAATATTTAAACTGTAAATGCATTACACGAGTATAAACTTGCCAATCCAAGGGCTAATTAGCTAGAAATGCATATATCTACCAAATGTCTTTGTCAGAAAATTGAGATTCGCTATTGTAATTTCTGTATAGAAAAGCGGAATGGGTCATATGGGAATAAAACTAGGGCCTGCTGCCGATATTTCAAATTACGCTTTCGGTAAAAGTAGATTCGTCTGCCAAATTGGAAAAGTTAAGAATAAATGCAAAGTGAAACATAGCAGTTTGAATTTGTTAAGAACATTTCTGAAAACTAAAAAAAAAAAGTTTTTGGCGTATTTTAACCCTGAAACGTTTTATTATTCATACTCACGCCTGAACATTTGCGAGAAAATTTGGGTCCCAAATGCGGAAAAATTGAGAAAGTGATAGCAAAGTGGATGGGAATGGAATAATAAATTTTAATACAAAATAGACGAGCGAGATGAGCTAGCTACAACGTTTATGAAAAGAAAGTATATATTTGGGATGAAATAAGTGAGAATAGTCATTTTGACATTAAAGAGTTGCGTTTAATGCCACTATAAAATTTATGCAAAATTTCACAAATTTAATATTAAACTTTTTTTTCAATACGTTTAACGCCACTTATCACTCTTTGGGTGCCAACTATTTTTCGGTACACTTTTCCACAAAAATCACATACATTCTATTTTAATTTCTAAAGCTATTTAGCATACCATTACAATTACCATAAAAATAAAAACACAGATTCCAACAGGTTTTCAAAACCTAAGAAGCTTGTTTTTTGTTCGTCCAACAAAGCAGCTAGTTTTTTTACCATTCCGTGCCAAGGTCGAAAAAAAATACCCAAAAACTCGATATAGCAATCTCGGATTGCTTTCCATGATCTACTGATCCTAAATAAGTTCCACGAATGATGAATACATCCATCATTTATAAACGGATCATTATAGACCAATCTCATTTCCTAAACTAAACGATGCAGGCTTTAGCTATTTTCATAAAATTTAAACAGCAAACCTCATCCTATAAAGCCTCTGACTGGAAAACAAGTTACATATTAACAAATAAGAGGAGTGCATATACAAGTGCATACATGATGGATTTAAAACGATCACTAGTTTTACCTGAAATTTATCTTAACCCCTACCAAACCAATTAAATCATTGGATCAGAGATCCATGCCATGAGTAGATACGAGTGGGCACAAATGCGTGTACCAGGTCAAAACTGTGGAAAACCACAGAACCATGGTATGAATTGATAACCGAAAATCCGGTATATTGGCAGAGAGTTCCTGACCATGCCATAACTTCAGATTCTGCGGTTGTAATCAATAAGAAAAATCCGCTGGGACAAATTGAAATCAGTGGGACGATTGCTGCTTTCCATTGCTAATGCGGATTAGTGGTCTAATGCAACGTACACGTTTTCGAGTAAATGGCTTATAGCATCGTGGAATAATAATTCATCAACTAGAGCCAGAATACGGGAATTGAAAGCTGCAGCAGAATCTACGCTTCACCGTCAATAATATAGAGGATTATGAGCAGGCTTTGGGCCTATCCGATAATGCGACAAAAGTAAATGAATTTGCCGCGACAAGAATTATCGAGACAATATTTCAAACAATGAAGCCTAATGGAGGCCAGGGAAGGGACTAACAACGATCGAGACCATGATGATGATGATGGCAGCTTGAGAAAAAAAAAAAAGACACATAAAAAAGCGATGGAGTCCAATACATGACGGAAAAGAGCTATATAGCGACTACCATGTACTTTAATCAACTACGACCAGATCTTTATTGATAGACGATAAAAAAAATACGAAATTCAATGGCTACATCTCCAATATATACAGTAAGTTCCAGTTGCAACTGTAGATTTCTTGGACAAGTACAATCCACAAAACAAAGGATTTCTGGAATTCATTTATTGCAGTATGTATGTCGTCTTATAATACAGATCGCGTAATATGAAACAGGAATCTTTGTTGCTTTTTTTTCTCTCAAAACTATTCAATGGAAAATCAATCGGAACGTACTGACATGTGTCCTTCTTGGTCATGGGTCTATATGGTTATGGGTCTATAGTAGCGACTTCCTATGGGTCTATAGTATAGACCCATATGACCAAGAAGGACACATTTGTTTCATTTGATAATACCATTCATTTCATTAAGCAACAAATCATATCATCACAAATGAAATATCAATAAATTTTCTGGTGTCAGAATCTTCGTTTGCATCATAACATTCAACATCATACTCGATATAACTTCAAGGTGCTATTGTTTTTGTTCTTCTGAATTGACTTTGTGTTCATTTTGGACTATATACATTTAGTATCTTGTCTAGGACCTTGTCCCAAGTAAAAGAAGAAAAACTGACTGTTATATTTGATTGGGTTTTATTTACAATTTGTCAAAAAATAACGACTGAACCGATAGCCTGTCATAAATAAGTTATAAATCCACTGTAAAAGTTGAATCTTATATTATTGAAATTTCGATTTAGACTAATATACAGTAATTTACATGTAGTGACAGTAATTAAAACAAGAACGTTGGTATATATCTTACTTGAAAAAAACAATTGCATTTAACGTGTTTTATCCAAAAATGTCATGGAAGAACGCCCTTTCTCACTGGCTTTTTCACCATTGACCATATACCATGCCTTCGCATTTTACACCAAGACGCCATTTCAAAGACGCCACTGAATGACTACAAAGGCGATGTTTTACGGATAACAATTTTCTGGAAGGACTCTATGATGGGGAAAAACAGGATAAAAGGAGTAGAAAAAAACAACTTGATGAAAGGGGACTTACATCACTAAGAATGAGCGAAAAATTGCCAGCCTGCCTCAATGTCCATCACACGTTTATAAAACCCATTAGAATAGTGACAATATAGCCCCAACAAACATCAATTGTCACTCGGGCAATGGAAAGAGAATGTTGTATCATGATGCACTACTTCCATAGTGCAATTTCATGCACACTTGACCGATACCCTTCTTGTGCTATCTGAGAACTCGAAAATTAGTAGATTTGGATGAGCCAAATTAGAGCAGCACTATAGTATGTGATGAGTAGCTAGGCCTACCACTACTCAGAATCACTAAAGTCGATATGATCAGGGAAATACCAGTTTCGTTTAGCCTAGCTCTTCGGCCATATGAAGCTAATAGTGTAACGTCACGGGTCTATACAAGGAGGAGGATGCTGTTGTCGGAATTCGGGAGAAATAAAGAAAACTGGAAGTAAAAGCAGCACGAGAGAGTTGGACGAATACCAAATAACTGCAATTGATGGACAAAAAAGCACAGTTGACATCGCCGTGCAATATATATTGAATGGCATACCTTATTTAATATCATCGAGCGAAAAAGAAAGAAGAAGAAAAAAAGAAAAAGAAAAGAGGACACGCACATGTGCATGCCTGGAGAAAGTTATTTGCCCCGTGGAAAATTCCTAGAGGGGTTGGTACGGTTGATTTTGTCGAGGGATAATACTGAACTAGACACTGTCACGACGGATCAATGTCCAATAAGCATTTACAAGCCCCGCGTTTCATCCCACTGCATTAAATTTGGATTAGCATGCAGGATGACTTTAAGTAAAGTCTTACCAGTATGCACAGTTCCGAAAGACCACAGTTTCGATGTGGTTCCCATCTACATGTAAGCTCAAAACCAATTTCAGTCACCTTTCAGCTTCCAGTATGTGACCAGCACAATTTACTTCTGATTTTGTAACTCCATAACTCTATTATGTTTCACATACTCTGTCTGCTAACAAAGGCCTATAGGAACTCAATTACCAACGTTTGAATGTTCCATCTACTCGAATGTTATACTAGGTATAGCTCACAATGGATAAGTTATGCCCATACATAATAACACGACACATCATAAGCGATGATGTGTCGTGTTGTGCGAATCTTGGAATCAACATTTTCTAAAACATCCAACATGACAAAGTCATCCTGGTAAAAGTAATGCACAAAATCATCAAGCCACCTATTTAAAACAATACTATTTTAACCCTTTCGTTCAATTTGCAGGGTTGTTTGGCAAAAATGTTTGACCCGCTCACCTAATCGTTCCCAAATTTTCCACCAGTATATCTCCGTAGCTGAAGAACAACATAGGGTGGTCCGCTAACCCAAAATATCACCCCTCTCCCAAATTTTACCCCTTTCCCATGCGCGCATTAAAAATTAGCTTTTCCAAGCGGTGCATTATGGGTACATCATACATCATGGGTACTCCATGTTTCGTCATGGAGTCATAATTACAGGAGTAAGGAGTTAAGATGGAATGGACATCGCGTGGGAAGGGGGGGGGGGGCTGACCCCCGCCCACTTCCATATTGAAAAAATATTTTTGATATTTATAATATATAGAATCTTTCAAAAAGCAAAATCTAATGAGTGAGTATGGCCATTCTATAAAGTCTGTATCAAACCCGTTACTCCTGCATCTGTTTTGTATAACTCCAGATGCAATACTCGACCTTTTGAGATAACACGACATTAAAGGTGATGTAGCCGGGCTTCACTTCCCGCATAAAAGCACCGCCCAGATGAGTCTAAGCACATCTGCAACCAAAATAATGCAACGAAATCCATAAATTGCTCCGATGGGAAAAACGTTCAGATCAACGTCCCCCAAGGAAACTAATGTATAGCCTCGTTGCAATTGCGTACTTTAAGGCAGTCGTTTGTGCTTGTTGTTTGGCATCGGGAAATGTCGTGCGGAAAACAAGAGCGTGTTGACCGAAAAAATGGCCATGTTAATATTTGATTATGTGGATGCAAGCCCCAGCAGAGACAACTATTAGACGTGCCATTGCCTGTTTTTTTATATATATTGCACGCGTGTCAATAAAGCAAGCTTCCATAGACATATAGCAATAGCAGCAACGGTGCTCCAGGGAATGCCAACTCTATGGATTTTAATTGGCATTTACACTAATGGAAAGTGAATTTGCATCCAATATATTGCGTGGTTGCACCACGATGAAGTTTATATTGCATAGACCTTCCTCTGTAGATGGGCAATTACCGGTAAGCCCCCGCAATCACGATAATTATTTACATTGCGTTCATCATATGCTATGGGAAATTATTTTTTCTTCTAATAATTGTGATATAGAAATTACGGAGTAAAAAATTTTTTTTATTTATGTTTGTAATTAATTTTGTGTCGGGGCAAGGCGTGGAAAAGCAAATAATTCCAGTAGGTCGATAGGGCAAGAATTAATGCCTTTGCTGATTCAGTTAAAACAATACCGCCCTCTGTCGGGGCTATTCTTAAAGCTACTATACAATGACAGAAAAAAGCATAAAATTCACAAAGCCTGACTGAAACCAAAAGAAAATCCATAATAAACCGAGCACAAATGATCCAGGCAAGGTTTTGTAACCCAAAACGTCATGAAACCAAAAAAAAATGCGACTAAGTAAATACCTTAAGGCAATAAGAAAGGGGTCCCTGAATAAATAAAAGTCAAAATCTGAAAAGTATATTGACTGTCACAAAAATCAATGAAAACACAGGCCATTCATGCTGCTGAAGCTTGATAAATTCTATATATATATTGAAATATGAGTGTACGGCCCACATGGTTGGCGTCCTAGCTTGCAAACAGCAAACGCTCGCAGCGCCGTCTATGTGGCTTGAACCATTTAAAAGCTCTGTGCTGCTTCTACCGGTCATTTCATTTCCATTTTTTTACCATATTTGCGGCCAAACAAACCTATAGAAACCAAAAAAATGTCCTCACTGAAATTCAGCTCTTTATTTTCCACATACACTAAGCAGGATATAACCAACTGCATCTGTCTTGTCAAACAAACAATGCAATTTCATTTTGCAACACTTGAAAATTTTTCGTTGGGATATAGTTAGCGCTTTATAGCCCAACAAAACCGACAAGGATCGAGAGATAATGGTAAATGTGCCCCTTGTCATATACCTTAACTATCTGATAAACCCGTCAGCAGAGGATCACCAGGAATGTTACAAGAGAATGCACAGTGCCAAATAAATATCAGTTCTCAATCTCTCCAGTCGAAAGCAGTTCGTTTTGTATCTCCCAGGGAGTGGGGAAGGTCCCCTCCCCTTAAATCCATCCTTGATGATGGTGATAGACATGCCTAATGCGAAAAAGTAGATGCTTCACTTTGAAATGCGAGCCCATTGACAACGTCATGAGTCGCCGAGGGGAAGCCAAAAGAGTAGAGCTTGGGTTTTAACACCTGCCCTCCAAGATCAATTGCGAAGACATTATCTTGACAAATGCCGCATTTCACTCCCATAATAAACCGTTATTTTGCACATAAATTGCCATCGCTATCTTTACTTTTCCATGTCAAATAACAGTTTGACTAAATAAACATGAAGCGCCATTGAATTATCTCGCTGACACAGACCATTACACTTTGCGCTCAAGTGCGGCTAGGGGGCGCTGAACCCCGTGCCTCGACAACATACAAATGGTGCCGCAATCTCGCAGATTAGTTACTTCATCCATATATGCATAAAGGCCATTTTTTTTTAATTCAAGAAAATGTAGAGCGACAGTAAATATTTACCATACTACTAGCGCGATTTCAAAGCGTCGACAAAGCGCACATCATGTGTAGATATACCATGCTTCAGCTACCAAATGATATATAGGCTAATGAACGAATAATGGCGCCTCCTGATTATCTGGACCTAGTGCAGTAGGTCCTAGCTTAGAGAAGCAGATTTTACCAAAAAAAATTACCTTATATTTAGACATTGGCATGAACGATGCTTGGTTGTAGCGCTCACGGCAGTGATAGAACGGTTTAGCTACAGAGCGCTCCGTAGCGTAACCGTTTTACGTTGATTAATGAATTTTTTACATTAAAAATTACAATTTCGGTGGTATATATAGTTAATAGTGCTGTCAACAAACTGTTCTAAAATTTGATAGATGAAAATGGTCCATGAGACTGACCTGTACACAGATTTATGCCCGATTCCTTCTGGACCCTCTACTGAGAGCAGCCGGTTTTCAATTGAAATGCGCATGCGCGCAGCGAGCAGAGCGCTACTTTCCGTCCAGTGGGAATCTGGCATAAAGTTCAAAGTGCGTTAAGCAGAACAGAGTGACAACAGACAATGTGCACCGTCAAATTGTCCAACGTTACCAACGTACAGCAAATCCGATTATTGCATAAACACATACATGTACATATTTTATATAATGAAAAGATGTTACAATCATTGTTATATAAGTTAAGAGGCAGATGAAAATGATCCATGAGACTGACCTGTACACAGATTTATGCCTGATTCCTTCTGGACGGAATCAATTATGCTGGCATCATCTGTTGGCAGCAAAAAAAGTTGCTTTTGGTTCAATTAACTAGCTTCTAACTCAGCATAGCCCTCTACTGAGAGCAACCGGTTTTCAATTGAAATGCGCATGCGCGCAGCGAGCAGAGCGCTACTCTCCGTCCAGTGGGAATCTGGCATAAAGTTCAACGTGCGTTAAGCAGAACAGAGTGACAACAGACCATGTGCACCGTCAAATGGTCCAACGTTACCACTTAAATGAAAAATCAAGTAATTGTACAGCAGATCCGATTATTGCATAAACACATACATGTACATTTTATATACATGTAATGAAAAGATTTTACAATCATTGTTAAGGTTAAGAGGCAGATGATGTGCTAGAGAAATCTCGGGAATCCAGGCTATTTCTGTTAGCTTTTCCAAGAATTTGACTGCTATCGTTGTCACCATGCGTCAACTTGTATAAACCAATGATGAGGCTGGCAATGTGAAGACGTGGTCGCTTTTTCTGAACGATCATCAGTTTTAAGAGCCAGCATTTTGATACGTGATTGGGGGTGTGGCCATAATCCGTGGGTCCTGATGCAGAACCGAAACGAATGAGAATAAAAAAAAAACGCTATACACAAGTGCTAAGACAGCAGGATGTACGTCGTAAAAGCGCACGTTGGTCTCTCAACTGCAAACCTTGCAAGCGTGGATCCATAAACCCCTGTAAATACACTTCCAAATGGTGGATCCCACCTAGTCCTTCACCCATTATTTTATGTCACTCGAAGACTAACGTTGATCGATTCACCTTTTGGTGGCTCGGATTTCGGTATATGTCGTTTATTCACTATAACTGGCTTAATTGGATTCAAATTAAGCCGTGCTTAAATTAGTGCATGCAGAAAAGTTACACTTGCAAATATATGCAATATGTCATTTTTTCGTTAGTGGGCTACAGCGTATTTCGATCATATTTAAATCGTTAATACTCGATTAAGCCCCGGGTCGTTCATGAGCGTGATTGCTGTAATGAATTCCGGTTTCGAATACACCCCGGGTGTTAGGGGAATTCCCTAAGTGCTCGCGCCTACATTTTCAGATACATAATGCAGCTTCGCACAGTTAGTGCATAGGGGATTCCCCTAATTATAGAAATATCAAGCCGATACACACAAAAGTGCTATATGGACATTCAACCCAATATTGAGTGCTATATGGACATACAGTATATAACAAAATTGGGTTAACATTGGGTCGAATTTAAGTGTAACAACCAAATGTTGGGTAGATTTAACCCAACATTTGGTTGTTACACTTAAATTCAACGCAATGTTAACCCAATGTTAACCCAATATTGGTATGTTCATATATAGAATTCAATATTGGGTTAAATTTAACCCAACTTTTTTGTGTGTGTATCACAGTTTCCGGTAAGTATTTTTTTTTTAAATTTGTTGATATCAACTTTGAGGAAATAAAAATAATTAACCCAGGATCACGAATCAATCCCAGTCTTGAATAAACCCCGGGTCAATGTTCTTTACTTTCAAATAAACCTTTAATATCCCTTTCATTACTCAAAAATACATCCTGCATGAAATTAAAAACCAATCCACACTACATTGATATAGTTAAATGTAATTTTTGACCAAATAAAAATTGAAATTGTATATACTTTGCAAATCTTCCCTTAATGGGTGGCCAATAATGAAAAAGTGCATGGGCAATGTGAATTTATAGAACGACCCCGTGTTCGGACGTCATCAATCGAGAAGTCCAGTCCTTTCACCCGTCTTTTTTCCCAAAGAAGACTTAAAAGATTACGATTCTACCAATTTGTTCATCGCAGAAAAAAAAAAAAAACTACACACACATTCAGGATCCACAATATCTTACGTGGAGAGCTTGGGTTTGCGAGTCTCTAGCGAAATGTCGAAAATTTGCTCTTAAGTAAGATGATTAGCCGTCCTTAGAAGCCAAACCTTGTTAAGGAAATCCAGGCATATCTGAGGCATTGATCAAAATGTAATGGAGGAAAAGTTGCGCTGCAAACTCAACTGTTGGGTACACAAGTGCAATTCGATGTCATGTTCGGCACACAATCACTAACTGCAGGCTATATCCGCATTTGTCAATTAGAACATCGAAACAGCAATAGTCGACAACACTACGATGACTGGATAAATATGGAGTAGCCGACTTTGGAGTTTTAATGTTTGATCAATCATTCATTTAATTAAAATTTGACGCACCAACAAGAGGGAACAGCGAGCCATTCGTGGTGAATTACCAAATCCGTCTTTCAATTAACACACATTGGAAGGTGCCCCAGAAAGTACCAACCATATTTTTCATCTTTTTGGAGCTGTTCTTATTTCCAAACTTAATTCTGAAGTTTGTTTTACCGAACAAGTAAATTTATGTAAAAAAATCCTACAATGCACAGATGTTAGCAGTGATTGCCTACGTACGGAGCAACCAAAGTATGCAAAATGCATTAATAGTAGTCCTATTCAGCAATTCAAATAATCGAGGATTTTCGCTACAAACAGCCAACAGGGGAATTTGGATGGGTTCATGCAATCACATTAAACCGGAACCCATTTGTTCAACCAGCCATTAAAACTAGGCCAATAGCCCCTGGTGGCGTATATGCAAATGCAAACCCCATAAATTTAGCACGGTTATGCAATGTATATAGAAGAAAAAAAATATAATTTAGACAAAAAAATCATATTGAAATTCAAGTTTATTTTCAAAACTTTCCTGTGCATGTAGGTTTCTAACTTTTCGATTGAAACGCTGAAAACCCTGGCACCTAAGAGCGGGTTTGTATACCAAACTCGGATTTTTCCTAGATGCCAAGTCAATATTTGAAATTGCATTTAACGGTAGTTGGTGCAACTAACAAACCCATACTAAAGTACATCACTGATCTCTAACTGAGAGGATTAGCCCCATATTCTAAAGTGGTCTTTTTTATAATATTGGTTTGCGCATCGTTAGTTCACCTCACAGGGCTTATTTTAACGTTAGTCATAGTCATAGTGGAAAAATACAAAAAAAGCAATCTTGTCTATTTTTATATGAATGCACTTTTCTGGAAACTCGAGCTTAACAAGAAGATATATTTTGATCGTTGGGCAATATAGATATTTTTAAAAAAAAAGCAACTAATGATAAATCCAACGAGAAATGCTTAGTTGCGTATGCTTAAAGGCGCAAAAAGTAATTTTATCCATTTAAATGTAATCCTGAAGATTTTTTTCTATTTTACTCTGTTTGCCATTTTTTCCTCCATTAGACCTGCAAAAAAATAGCAATTTTCTCTAGTGAATTTTTTTATTGAAGTACTTTTAGTATTATGTTTTTCCATTTCAATCGCAGAATTCATACTAAAACAGTTGCGAGAACACATCTATGCAAATGAGCGTTGATCCTTAGAATTTGAAATAAAAATTATTTCATACTTTTTATCTATTTGATATGTTTGCATGAGTCTTCCTACAACATCATTCCGAGAAATTTGCAAATTCAACGGTGGTGTTAATCGTTACAAATGCCGACAATTCTCCAAATCTAGCCACTAGTAGTCAGAAGAAGAACATTACAATGTCTTAAAATAGTTTAGACTTTAATTTTGTTTAATAAAACCAGACGATTAAAATATAAATTCAGCAGAATTCGAAAGCAGTTCAAATAATGATAGGTTCGATCTGTTCATCAGTAAAACCTACTTTTAAATAACTGCAGGGGACTTTCTAGGCATATATTCTAAGAAATTAATTAAATAGATATTAAATTAATATAATTAGCACATTGCAACTTCAATAAGCAGTGCATGTTTTCGCAAAATTCCTGACAACTTTTCGGACCGCTCTGAAGATGCCTGTTGTAAATTCCCGGTTGGATTCCTCTCAAATTCACGTTAATGCCCGTCAACATGGTAAGAAAATTAACCGGCTGAAATTTGGAAAAAAATAATTTTTGTTTATGTATTTAAAGAGGATAAAGTCGGAAATTTTGTATAAGGTTGACTGTTGAAAAGAGCGGTATAAAAGCGCGGGCAAACATTTAATATTCCTAAATTTAGGTCTTCGACATTGCCAGATGCACAGCTTTGTAGGCAGTAAAAGAAGGACAAATAAAAGCCAGACTGCACATATTACGTTATTGATCCGGACATAAAAGTCATGAGAGTTTCCAGTTTTCGTCCCCAGTTGCGTGCTGCTAGAAAAAAGCAACTAATTTTACCAAGTCATTTACCCTCTCCCGTCTTACGAATAACCCCATTTCTTTACTTCCCCCCCCACGTCCCTCAAAACGCTTATTGAGGATAATTAAAGTAATCATTGATCATACGCAAAATCAGTACGAGCGCAGATGGATCAAATAAACACAGGCATGCACATAGACGCTTCGAGGCCTAATATGAAATTATTAATATTACTGCTTGCCTGTACTCAATTATAGCGTGTGTCTACGTCTATTGTTTCAACGTTTAATAAAGTATTTCTGTTTGTCTTCCCAGTTTGCCACGGCTACTTAAAAGCATCTTGCTGCGACGCATGCGGCTTAATTAAATCCAAATTGCTCTTTGACATTGGAAACCATGCACAGCTTCTGGATGCTGAAGAACACGTGACCTGAAAATCGCTCAAAGGCCCAAAAACCACAACGTTTCATTTTAACAGCTCCAAAATCCAAAATCCTGCATGGATATACGATTTCCTGGAAAATGTTTTAGATAATATTTCCGAGAAAAGCAACTTAGTGGAAAAAGTCGTACATGGACCATCCATTGATATGCATGACTTGTATCTATGGATAGACCAGAAATTGGACAAGTCAGGTCATTTATGGTCATAAATGCAATAGGTTTGCAATGTCAGACGTTTGATATCGTATGTGCTCCTATACGTACACGTCTATGGTAATCATGTAAGCTTATATATGTTATATGATATATGCTATAAGCTATATGATAAATATGATTCATGTATACCTGGATGAATAAGGCCAATATAAACAGGATAGATGGTCAATACATTTCGATTCTAAAATTTGTAATTTATACATGAATTCTTATATCTCATGGATATCTACATGAATTTAATTCTCATTACATGGATGTATTCAAAAGATAATTATGGCTCATACATGTAGACAATAGGCCAATGTCTATTTAAATAATAAATATGGCATATACACATGTCTATTTCAAATATAAATTTGGCCCATACATGCCATGGCTATATACATGTATACGACTATATGGCCATTTAATAGATAAATAAGATAAATATACATGTAGCTCATGTATGGTTATGTACAATGAACACGTAGGCTATAATGGCCATTTAAAAGTTAATTATGGCCTGTAAAATTGTATACATGCATAATAAATGTGGGCATTCAAATGCTAAATTTGGCGCATACAAGTCCAATCATGCCCATATTTTATCACGAGAGTATACATGTAATTAAATTATTTTTTTTAGAAGTTTAATAATGGAATAATTGAAATTAAAAAAAAATGGTTATACAAAAAAAAATTTTCTGTGAAAAAGCCATTCGATAGTTCTTGGTAATGAATCTTTTAGAAGTAGTATCAAACACCATTAAGCAACACTATATGATTAGTATGATTAGAATATCTTATGACCAAATCTGAATAGCATTTATCAAAAATCCATCCCTAGTATACGTGCTATCACTGCAAGCAGGCACGGTTCGGCACACAGCAGTAAATGCGGTTTGAAACCATTATGAAACATGACTAGTGTAATTAATGGTCGTTTGAAAAATCAGTCATTTGGCCAACTCAACGTGTGTCCAGAGCATATACGTCGACGTGATTACATTTGCCACCCAGCGCGTGTATCGCATTTTCTTCTAGAAATCTGATTTATGAACCCGGGTCTATTTTCCCTGGCAAATGCAATATATTTAAATAAAGCCACTCTGTTCATTCCTAGTCCAATTCAAATGCATCTACTTATGCTCGTAGGACCATAAATAATATCAAAACAAAACGAATCAATAATAGCGTATACTGCTGGGACCTGTCATATAAAGTCGACCGGGCTTCAGTTTCATTTTCAAATGCTTTTTCTTGAAAAGTCGCTATAGTTGCCTAGCTGTCTTTATATTCTTTAAAAAAATCCACTGAAACATGTCACGGACGTTCCGCTTTAACAATGACGATCTGCATATTTAACGAGCTAGCATAAATCATGTGAAGTGTTGTCCACTTTGTGCATTTTTGCATTTTCTATTTATCGTACGTGTATACGTCTAAACACACCGTATGTGTAGAGTTTAATATAATTATCGTAGAAAACGATACGTCGGCAAAGGCTATAAATTATCTCGCATTAAGCAGCGGCGATCGCATTAATTAAATTACGTGTTGATGATGAGCACTTAGGTAATTTATCACTCCAATCAAAAGCTGCTATGTAGCTGGTTGAAATAATTAAGGTGGATGGGGAAGGTTTCTAGATTGCATCGAGAGTCCAGATAGTCCAATGGGAAATTAGAATTGAGGGGCAAATGCAATATGTATAAATTCACACAGAAGATATTTTTAATTTTTCTTCAAGACTTCCACTTTTATAAATAAAATCTTCTTAACTATTTGGGCGACTGAAAATTTTAAAATATAATAAAATATTACAACTTCTTGTCTTGTTGCTAAAAGAATCTGCATGCTCGTATATTGGAATTGAAATCCATAACTAAAGCTTTTAATTAGGACGTCAGCGAAAATTCGTTACATAAATAATACATGTACGAGTAGATGAACAGAATTTGTTTGGTTAATTAATAAACATGTAAAACAACAATTTTCGAAAATTGATGTTAAAATGAGTTTAAACTTTAATTCTCCCTTTTATATAGATGCATTGGATGAATGTCCTTTCATGATTGTTGTGATAAATATAACTATAGTTATGCAAAAACAAATGTAATATCGAATTCCCCTCTCTTTTATAAAACGAATGACATTTCCTTAACTATATTCCATGTTTATCCAATTTCTCTTGCACTTTAAGGCTTTCAAGGTTTGTGATTACATGATCGACTAAATTGTTTGTTTTGATCGTACATTCGAATAAAATTAACTGAAAAATGTCAGTAGTATAAATAAAGCAAACCAAAATTTCATCCTGATAGGAGAAACAAATTTTTTTGTGCCTGTTATGAAACTGAAATTTCATTTTGTTTGAAATTAAAAACTTGGTTCTTCGGATTTGGTGGACAGCGAATAAATGAATACTCTTTTTGCTTGAAAATGCAATATTTTCTTTGAAATTATCTACCTGGTTAACGTCCAAAAACCATTTTGAAAATATTACAATTAAGAATGAAAATGGCTGCAGGCCTATTATAATTGCATTATCAATAATGTTATACATGCATGTACTACTAGAAAGAAAACTTGGCTAAAAAGGCATGAAGATATCATTCCGTTGATGGCAATTTTCTAATTAAATAAGCCATTTGATAGCTAACATCTCTCTAATCAGTATAGACACCTAAGTAATCCAATCACAATCCAGCTTAATTTCGTAGATCAGATGTCGTTGTTGGCGCATGCGCTCCTATGCAAATAATCCAAAAATGTGCGCAGAAAAAAAAAAGCACACGACACACGAGTCCCGCATTTGTTCTGCCAATGTATGCGTTTGCATGAATAAATAAGCAGAAAATTATCCGAATTATTTCTATATATCAGATTACTCAAGAAAACAAACGGCGAATAAATTACGTGTATTTCCTCGCTTTAGAAGTGTAACAGAAGCGCCCCAGTAAATCAAAAAATATATATATAAATGTACAGAGACACATTTCTATAATGCTGGAAGGCAGCCGTGCCAAACGTATATATGATCGTTAGTATTTCAAGCACAAAATTTAGGAAAGAAATTCCCAGTATATAATAACATATAGCGTCGCTATTAATGCAAATTGACGAAGAATGTGTTCGACGATAAAATCGTGATCTTTTTCGATAACACCATGAAATGTAAATATATCATCCGGAAGATATTCATAAATTAGCCTTAAATTCGTTTGCATGGCGTGCGAACGAATGGCAGAAATTGGTAGAGAATAGACCTCGTTAGAAACTAGAACGTGTTGTCGTGGCTTTATAGGTATATATATATATACTCTATCTGCAATCCACTTAGACAAAAACAAATTGGATTGATAACGAAAGCGTGAAAGGCTCAATAGTTGAAAATGGGGAATATTTTTATAAATTACCTACTGCAGGGTTTGGTGGCAAAACCGATATCGTGGCAACGCTGAAATGCAAAACTGAGGTAAGCAGGTTAAGCCAACGTAAAGTGATTCAGAAATCTGCTTCCCATGCATTAGTTTTTTTTTTTTAACCTTTATCAAGTCACGCAAAATCTCGCTAGCTAATATTTATTTAGAAAAGGTTTTATAAAAGAAACAACGAAAAATTCTTTTTTTTTTCAACAACACCATAGAATAATGAGGTGTACAGTACAATAATTCAGAAAAACAAACTAAGGTATACAGTCAGCCTTCGATATAACGAACAGAGTGGCTGGTCCCGACCAAAATGACTATATTGTACATCTCATGAATTTGTCACTCCATATAGCGAACGATTTATTAAAATTTTCAATTGTGATACATGTAATGCTCGTACAATGCGATTTTTCACCATGGCTTAATTAGTACTATTAAGTCTGAAACTAAAAGAAATTTAAATGATGGTTGCTAAGAAATGAGATTGGAATAAATTTGTGTTTGTAAAGTGAAGCAAGTGGTGAATGTGAAATGCAAGACTAAAACCTCCATGTTAAAACCCTTTGGTTTTATACCCACTCGTTTTTGCAAGCAATAATAATTCAACTACTCCGACAAGAGAGCTTTACGTATAGTAAAATTTTGATATCCTGCTGGTTTAATTGGTCGTGAAAATAATATGCGCCATGAGCGCGATTCTTTGCAATAAACGGTGGATCTTGTAGGCCCCTGCAATTAGCGAAGAAAGTGCGCAAGTGAGCGTAGCCAATTCGAGGGATTACTTTTAAGTCAGGAAACATGAATATTCACTGCTAACGAAATCGGTGAAGGGACCACGACTGGATCCGTTTTTTCTATATACAGTACGTAACCAGAACGAGGTTTTGTAAAGCCACAAAAATATACCCCTCTTTATAGTGAACGAGGCATGGAACATACCAATTGGAAATAAGTTTTGTTTAGTGAGCTCTCATTACAGTAGCATCTCATAATAATCACTTTAAATCTTATTTATGTCATGGAGTCCCATATATCATTAACAGGTTCCAGTTTCCTTAATTGTTATCATTGTTTTTCATCTATGATGTTTGGGGCTCGAATGGATGTCTCTGGAATGGGATTTGGTCGTGTTATTAGTTTGGTCCCTTGAGTCCCTTGATTCACGGTTAAAAAAGATGCTGTGTTTCGCCGGATGTTATCTTCAAGTTTCACCAAAGTTATAGTGATGTACGTTTGTATATAAGGGAAATCCCCTATAAGCACTGCGCGAAGCTATCAGAAAATGTTAGGCGCGAGTGCTTAGGAAATTCTCCCAATACCGGGATTAAATCTATAATATTTACGTTAAAGACTGTACTGAACTCTGATATAGAGTAATTGGCTCAGTATCACAACTTTGTAATTTCAATTTTAAATTCTTTGATTGAATCTATAATATTTACGTTAAAGACTGTACTGAACTCTGAAATAGAGTAATTGGCTCAGCATCAGAACTTTGTAATTTCAATTTTAAATTCTTTGATGATGTATACAAGTTGTATAACATTTCATCCATACGTATTCCACTCCGAGTATTCATTTTTAGTATAAGTAAACAGCGTTACAATAATAACGGCTATAATAACACATACAAACAATCGATTGTTAAAACAAAAATATGGGTTTGAATGAGGTCTACTTAAATTTCTACGAAACAGTACGGCATAGGAAATTGAAGAAAATTCAAATGTGAACGCCTGCAGTCCTGTATGGTTTCTCAGATATGAAAGCAAAAGGCTTTAAGAGCAAGTGTATATAACCTTTGCCAAGTTTTCGTGCCATTTACGAAACTAAGTCAGCATAGAAGTGTGGCTCGCCCCAACATTAACGTCATTCGACTGCTAAATCTTAATCTCTGTGCGTTTCCAGGCGATGTGTCTGGGTGCGATATTGGAGAAATAGGCCAGAAAAGCTGTAAAACATGTAGCTTATTTAGCCTTCTTTCGTTATGAGCATGGGATGACCGCGTATAAAGCTTTGCTAGATAAAATATAAGTTGATATTAAAAAGCGAATGAAAATAACCAAGTTCTGAGGGGAAAATATGGCTTTATGTAGGGATTACCAAAGAAAATAATGGATGGCGTTAGAGTAGAAAATCGTACAATATTACAATCAGTATATATACGTACGGTTCGTGTACCATATAGGTCATCCAGAATTATTTAACGAAGGCATAATTTGTAAAAGTTATCGCAAATAATGGAATCACGTGTTAAAAGATTTAATAAGTCTAGGACATATGCATTTAATGCTAAATCACGCATTATTTAGTCGCTTCTTGCAAGGCAGTTTGGTGCACCCTAACAACTTTTTTTCCCCTCTGATGTGTAATTAGCCACCATAAATATTCATTTTGAAAATACGCTTCATAAAACCTTCGGTTATAAACATGCGTGACAGTAAACCCGTGTAACACGAAGTGTCGGAATCTATCCCAGCCATATTTTCGCTGATAATACTCAAAGTCTTCAACTATACAGCTATTTCTAAGAATACATAATATATATCACTTGCTTAGCATTTTTACAGCCATTTTATTTTTATCTACGTAGCACATTTGCTCATGTAACTGAAAACAGATTATTGTTGCCTCGTACAAATTGAACTCCCCCCTAAAAATTCTATCGATTTCGACTCAAAATTTGGGCATAGAAAGGGAGGAAAAGGCCTAAACCTCGATAAAAACACCAGATTATATAAATACCGAGAAAAAAGAAATTGCTGAGGTGGCCCCTAGAAAAAAATCCATATTTCACTGACCCGCAATAATGGGTTATGAAGAAAAGGAGCCTGCCCAAACTCCCACAAAATGCAATATGTCTGAGACATTGACGCCCATCAAATCTCAATTTACCCCGTTTCATTGTATTTATTCCTTCGTATACATGTAAACGAAAATACGGATCATTTAACGCGTCAATAAAACAGCGGGTTTTGCGAATATAAACACTTCATTAATACCAAATTCATCTTCGACTCAATAAGATTGGCATTTCAGTGATGAAGGTCGAATGGACACGTGTATAATATAAATCTTCTTTCCAGAGACATATAGGTCTATACAGACAAATCACTATGTTGTATATGGCATATAACACCCTTGTATGAGAGGTAGTAAAACAGGCTTAAGAAGCCATGTAGCTGAATTTTAATGTTTTGCAGCCGAAATAAGAAGATAAAAACTTGCAGTCTTCCCTATATAGTTACAATATCCTGAATTAAAGTATAACCACTGCAACATCAATTTATTTATATACGATTTTCTGTATTTTATAGCAATATTGATCCATTCGCTAAGTCATAAATCCAAGCAAATTGAAACCTCTGAAATATTAACATTTTATTTCTTATAAGGTATTGTTAAAGATATAGCATAGACTGTTAAATCAAACTGAATGCATACGGATACGTGTTGCGATAAAACACTTAAGAACAAGTTGTTACTTTTGAAGCATATGGTATCAATAGCTGATAAATATTTTAGACTAATACACTTTTGACCTCTTAGTTTCTGAGAATCATTTTTTTTTCAAGCAAAATATGTTCAATCAACTTCTGAGAATGATTTCGATTTTTGAACACAATCGATTTCGACGAAAATTTTCATAATGTAAAATAGTTGACGTGTTTTCCCACATACATGTACATGGGTGCATATTTCGAACCCCAAGATTTTGACATGTCCTGTTTCCACTAGCTGACGTCACTCAATCTATTATAACGTATAGACTTTTGGGTCCCTGACAACAAGAAAGGCAAGGAGAGACCAAAAAAAAGATACTCATAACCCAGTGTAATAGTTGGGGGAAAAAATACAAAAAATAGCAAGATACTTGCTCGAATGCATATAAAAACAGTTTTCCGAAGGATTTTCGTAGTCATTTCTCCATAACAGTTTATTGAATTTTTTTTCTTTTTCTTCATTTTTTATACAAAAAAAAAATAATTCTACACTGTGCCGAACGTGCTAGAAATTCACAACCAGCTTCTTTTCACAGATAAAAATGCAGCTTGAATGCATCCAACCACCGAGGTTGGTCATTCATTATTCATTGTTGCTGTGAAAAGAGGACAAGAAAAAAAAATATGCATGAGAAATAAACGACCTCACTTAAGACTCAGATTTCTTGCCTTATATACACCCTAGAGAGACGCATTTTGTAAGAAAACGAAAAGAAGAAGAAAAAATCCGATCTTGGCCACCTCCGGCTGACAAGTCACTAAAACGGATTCATAAACAATCGCACGAGAAGCGTTTATGGTCCACTGAATATCGTTCAAAAACGCAATGATCTGTTTTGAATAAGCAAGCACTCATTCTGCAATATCGGAAGTAATAGAAATGATAGTCAGTCTTCGCCATTGAGGCAGACTTAAGAGGTCATTCACCACATAATAGTTGAAGTTTCCGGAACTACATGTACGTGATAAATTATGCAGCCATCATCAAATAAAAACAAACAACCACTATTTTAAGGGATTTAAGATGGGTTACAAATACAGCATAAAACAAATAGCTGTAATAAAACAATGATTTTTAATTTTGCATTGTTCACCATTGTATACCAGCCCTTAAATACAAAAAAAAATTGAAAACATTTTATAGAATTTTTGACCCACCATGTAAAATAAAAGGCTTCCCTGCATAGCACACAAGTTAGCACTGATTGCCTACCTTCAAGGGGCAAAGGCATAATTTAAATTTTCAAAATTCCAGCTGAATTAAAATAAAACAATCGACCAAGTTTAAGCCTATGTCATCATTAACTAAACCAACCATTTAACTACAATGACATTTTAAGTATTACTACCGCACCTTGGATTAAATATGCAATAAATGACCATATCCTGTAAGATACTTGTGGATTTCAGAAGTTCTGAAGTTACGAAACTTATGAGAACTAAGCGCTTCAAACTTTTTTTCTAAACCAAACGCATCAAATAACTTAATAAAATTAAAGTAAACGAATGTACTTTAATTTCAACTGAAGAAGAGAGAAAACAACATTATGTTTTAGCTGACCATTGCGAAAAACAAGATCTTCAGTTAATTGGTATTTTTCCTGTAGAAACATATGGACAATGTCAATTTCGCGTCAATTCTTCATCCAAGGAAAATAAATTGACAAGCTTGTATGTGCGGGCAGAAATCATTTTTTACGGTGTGTTTGGTTTCTATCATATTTCTGCATGAAAAAAAAATCTCAGAAGATAACATTTTTTCCACGGAATCCAAATAACAAATATTGTCTTATGTTTGCAGGTCAAGCCACGAAGACCCCGACCAAAAAATTATCAAAGTAACAAAAAATCATTAAATCTTAAGCATTCATTATATTGAAAACATCATGCAATCAATAAAATATCATATGCATTCAAAAAGTCATGATACGTAATCGTGTGTGACCCTAACTTGAAATAACAAGATTGCATAGAACAATGAGTAATATGCTTTAGCTCATCCTTCAAATCGCCAGATCATAGCTTCCAAAAACATCCAAAAACGATGATATATAAAATTACCATTTGAGTGCAAGATGATAGCGATAAAAAAAAGCGCCACAACGTATCGCCGAGGTATTAAGTAATTTGATAGGCGATCAAGCCGTTGATGCGTTACAAAATGGTACTAAAAGCGCCCCATCGGCCATCTACAAATCGCTTATAGTGCATTAGAATAAAGAGGCTCAAGATCTAAGCAAACATCAATGGTTCCATGTGAAAATGCGATTATATCCAAAGGATCAAGATGAATTATGTAGATTTTGAATAGACCCTTTCAACGTTTATCCCATTATTCGTGTAAGAGGATAAAGGCAAAGGTTTGTGTATGTATATAGAATACATGAAAAAAAAAACACAATTCTAGGACAAATTTGGAGCAAAAAAAAATCCCGGTCTTGGATAGCGTGCATGCACACTGAGCCAATGTAATCCTAGTTCTATCTAAGAGTTTCATGTAAGGTTTATGAAAACTCTTAGCATTTCCATTTCTAAAGAATCCTTTTAAATCGACCGTAAATACGAAAGCCGGCGTGTAATTACACAATTCTGCCGGCAATGATTATAATTAAACAATGAATGCAATGTCACAACTCTTCCTATACGGTTAATACATTTGATCTCCCAGCTAAGTTGTATCAACGCAGCTGCTTACAAAGTCAATAAATACTCCAATAAAAAGCATTAGCAGAACGCTAATAGGGTTATGCTTAGTTTATTTCTGTCCATAACGGTGCAAATGCTAACCAGCCCGAAATTGGCTTAACGAGAAAAACATGGTAAAATAGTGGTCATTGTAAAAAGAATCTTAAAATGTTTCATTAATGCACTATTATTGCTAATAATTCAACTATTAAGACATTATCCACAAGTATTTGCAAGTTAAGTCAATGAGTGCTGCTTTGCCCCTGTAATAAGGCAAACCATGAATATCCCTGAACCAGCCCATAAAGATATCTAATAAGGGGCAGCACATTTGTCTACATGTAGTTAGTTGTCGATATGCGTCTTAAATTTCTTCTTAAAACACGAATTATGACCAAACAACGTCCATATATCGGACATAAGGGAATAAAGTTGATATTCTATTAGATAAACTAATAAATTGGAATTCATAAAGCAATCATAGCAATCTTGAAATACACCTGAACCAGGGGAAGTACATTCTATACATTTATCTAGTCATTTAAAATGAGTTGTAATTCTTAATAAAAACAGGAACATTTGAACATTAAGTATTCAGATACCACGAGAAAACTACATATAATAAATTCAAATTGGGAACTGAATAATCATGATAAATTCTACTTTTATTGCACAAGTAACTGTAAAGCAATAATTTTTTGTTGTTGTAAATGCTGAATAATTATTAAAAAGTACACCTTGACATTAACAATATTTTAGTTTTAATATCACTACTGCTACAATTGCTGTGAGTTAGCTTACCGTAGTAATTAAATTTAACATATGTAAGCCTAAATACACGTAAATATAATGTGTCTCGAAACCCTTCTGTATTTTGAATCTTAGCTCAATGTATTGAGTGATACTGTTGTTAACAAAGTATGATAAAAGCATATTAGACGAATTGGATAGAACGAGCTTCTAACAAATGTTGAAACATATTGACAAAACAGTCATAACGTTGGCATTATATTTTGTAGAAAGGAGAGATAAGAAATTTTTCCCGAAATTTGACCCATTTCCGTGAAATTTCTGTTCATTATTTACCCGTTTCCGGATTAGCCTCGGAAGCAGTCGTAAATCTAGCAAATAGGACGATTTGAGAAATATTCAAAAGATCAAAATCCTTCATCGTCCAATTGTGAGCGACGAGACGACGTCTAAGATTTCGATGAAAAAAAAAAAAAATAGTGTCGGCTAGATTTTAAGTATTTTTCCCTTGCTAGTAAATACGGTCTCCAGATGATGAAGCAAGAAAAGGCCATTATATGCCATCAATTTTGGCGGCAAGGGTCGTCTTTTTTTAGCGCATTTCTTAGGCACTTAAAACATCTTGAGATTTTTTTTTTACAGAAATGTGCAATATAGAAGGAGATAGAAGTTGAATTGCATCTTTCGTATATAAGGCGCGAGGCCCTATTTATCGCCATTCTACGAAGTAATGGGTATAGGTGCGGCGGATTTTTACGCGTTACGCGATCCTCGGCTATACAATGCCCTTTGTACCATTTATTACACAGCGAAAGTTAAGGAGGATTGTAAAATAAAAAAATGGCCAATGCTTCTTCCTATAAAAAGCTTTGAACCATTTCATCGCATTGGAAATTTAAGCCTGTATACTGAAAATTGCTGCAGCATGCTGGGAAAGATGGGCCAAATGCAATTTAAGCTTAAAACGAGCCGTTAGACGAGGTTATAGGTTCGGTTATAAGTTTGGGGGACTAACTGACGTGGTGTGGGGATGCCTGCTATATACATTAACTCAGGGCTGTACAAGAAACAGACTTTTAAAATGATCTTCAATTTTTTTGAAGACTTTAAAGTGCTCCTCTTTTTATAGCCAAAAATTGACATGGGGAAAGTATACATAAATGACATTTCTTAGTGTTATTAGAATTTTCATTTACGAAACTTCTGTAAATTTATCCCAATTTTACTATAGAAAAATTCCTAAAAGTACATATGCACTTTGATTTCAACCTATACTACACTTACGAGCAAAACATTCGAACCACCTGCATGAACTGCCCAAAAGTTCGCTTTTTACATCAACCATATGTCCGAGTTTCATTCGGAAAAGTGTGTTTAACAGAGAATTTATTCCTCTTTGAAATTATCCCAGTTTGGCCAAGATTCCTGCTGAATTGTTCTGATGAAACGCCTCCAAATCCAGTGTCTGACAAAATCCATAAATTTTATTGGACATCAAACATGTTTGAATGAAATTAATCTAAACATTTAAAACAAAACCCCTTATTTTCAGGACATGGTATTCCCTCACCTAGCATTTACAACGGCTTGCATCAGGGTGGACATTGATGAAATCAAATTACGGATGGTTTTTTGAGGTATGTTGGTCCACTCCTTCTCGGCTGCAGTCATCAGCTTTCGGACAGATGCAACTGCAAAATTTCCAGCTCTAACTCGTCTTTTAAGCTTGTCCCACATGTGTTCTATGAGGTTTAGGTCGGGACTGCATGATGGCCGTTCCATAACTGGAATACCAACCTCCGCAAGGTTCCCCCGCACAATTGCCGCAGTGGGTGGCCTCGCATTATCGTGCACAAACATAACGTTGTGTTCAACAAATCCAGCATATGACACGACATGATGGGTCAGAACCTCTTCGATGTATCGTACAGTGGTTAAAACCCCCTCGATTACCTCTATACATCGAAGAGGTTCTGACCCATCATGACGTGCCATATGCTGGATTTGTTGAACACAACGTTATGTTTGTGCACGATAACGCCTGGCCACCCACAGCGGCAATTGTGCGAGGGTACCTTGCGGATGTTGGTATTCCAGTTATGGAATGGCCATCATGCAGTCCCTACCTAAACCCTATAGAACACATGTGGGCCAAGCTTAAAAGACGTGTTAGAGCCGGAAATTTTGCAGTTGCATCTGTACGAAAGCTGATGATTGCAGTCGAGGAGGAGTGGACCAACATCCCTCAAGAAACCATTCGTAATTTGATTTCATCAATGCCTACCCTGATGCAAGCCATTGTAAATGCTAGGCGAGGGAATACCATGTCCTGAAAATAAGAGGTTTTGTTTTAAATGTTTTGATTAATGTCATTCAAACACGTTTGATGCCCAATAGCATTTATGAGTTTTGTCAGACACTGGATTTGGAGGCGTTTCATCAGAACAATTCAGCAGGCATCTTGGCCGAACTGGGTTAATTTTAAAAAAGGAATAAATTTTCTATAAAACACACTTTTCCGAATTAAACTCGGACATCTGGTTGATGTAAAAAGCGAACTTTTAAGCAGTTCATGCAGGTAGTTCTAATTTTTTGCTCGTAAGTGTAGATATCTATCCACGAACATGTAACCGTGTTTTGGCGTGACTGAAATTTTAAAGTGAATGCCCGAATAAGAGAGCTTTAATACAGTTTATCACATGTTAAGTGGTCATATGATAACGGCGCTTCATTAAAACACCATTCAGCCTTAATCTTTTTTATCCTCTTTAAATTGGACAAGGTCACGAATTTCATCCCCCTGACATCTACATGTCCATTAAGTGTTAAGTATCAGCAGAATCATGCCACCGGAAGTAACCACAGGAAGATGCAATAGGATCATATACAGCGCTCCCATTCTGAGAAGATGCTAAACAAGATTTTCTCCTCTTTTCTGAGAGGATATACAATATATAGTAGGCATTGAATATATAATCTTAGCAACAGATCTGATGTTGACGCAAAACCCTATAGAATTTCATGAAATTCGGTTACATTATACAGGATTAAATTATGAATAAAAGAAGGTTGAAGTTTATCGAAAAGATTAGTCTATACATTTACAATTTTTTGTCATGAGATTTGAGCTCTAGTAGGTTGAAGTACATGTACCTCTTGTTTCATATTGCCTACTTCTTTTTATTTATTTATAATGACTCAGTAAACAGAGGATTTACTATTTAATCTTCATAATTGCATGTTGCTTCTGTATATAAATCGAAGCAAACAATATTGGATCTGCATCGTTGTTTTCGTGTTTTTTCAAAGTGGAAATTTTCTAAAATCGTTCACGTAGACAAATAATTTTTTTTTCTGGCGGACAGCCGTTCGTTCGTCTTTTAGACAAAATCACACACAGTTTTGAAACATACGTGTTATTTCCACTTATTAAAATCAGGTGTGTACATGTAACTTTGATTAACCGCCAGGGTCGGGAATGGGACTGTGACGCTTAATTTAATAGACAGATGATAGAATTTTAATAATAGTTAGTCATTTTCTTTTGTTTCTTTGAGGCTCGTGCTTTCTGAGTTGTGGCGAACGGAATACAAAACACGGTTTTAAAAAACTGTTTCACTAAATGCATTTCAAACTTATGAAACATACCGTTTACACTGCAAATCCAAATTCCCATAAACAAAAATGGGCGAAGTGATTTTCGTCCATGCGCTCTAAACTGAGGTCCGTTTTCTAGCATCGTTTTTCTCGTATGCCACAGTATGTGGAATATCTGACGGGTCTTGGTTAAAGCACCGTCATCGCAAAACCACGTGAAAAAAGTGTTTCCTAAATTCCCTTTGATCTAGACCGACTCTTGCCGAATTTATCGGTTTATTGGTTTAAACGCCATGTTTTATGTGTTTCCTTGTGTTTTATGTATTATTGTTTCTATTTTTGCTTCGTGTGAACCCGGCTTGAGATGCGTTTTGCGAAACAGCATTTTGAAACTGTTTTATGTATTATGTTTTCAATTTTCGCGTGGTGTGAACGCGGCTTTAATATCATAATTTTTTAATAACTAAAATGAGTACTCTGATTTTCATTTCATCTAAGACAAAATATAAGACATGGTTAGAAATATATGAATTATTACAAATAACGAGAATACCCTGCGATGTTTCTCGAAAGTTTTTTTTGAACACTAGTTTAGCGAACCCATTTTTCGGTACCAGCATATTGGATGATGAGATATAAAAAAATCAATTTTTGCCTAAATTTAATTATCGATTGACATAATCTGAATCCTTAATCCACTGTCGTGCGGGTTCTCAATATCAGATTTCTGCCTTATTTTAATCATCGCTGGTAAATCCTTTAAAAATGGGAAGAGTGAGAGAGTGAATAGCGTGAATTTCTTTCCCCTGATATGAAATATACGGTAATTGGATTTTTTTTACCTCTATCTCTATTCTCTCTCTCGTCTCGCCACATAAGGGCCAATTGACACGATCTTAGTGGAAGAGTGCTCTATCTCCTTAAAACCAACAGAGGAAAGATGTTAATGAAGCGTGTTGCAGGCTGCTGTATCATTTTCCTACAGATCTTTCCATTGTCCTCCTACAAGGGTATTGTTCCTCCACAAACCCTTCTTCATTTTACCATTATTTTCACTATTCTTCTAGCTTTTAGTCAAAGGGTTTTCGGATTAACGATGTCTGAACACAGAAAACAATGGGTCTACTATTTAGGCCTGAAGGGCTGCAAATTCACTGGCTTATTTATTACATTTTTTGGTGAAAGAAATATTCAGATCGTTTGTTGGCCGCATTATGTAACGGATTCCCATCATTTTAATTTCTCGCCATTTTCCTCATTTTTAACAGCTGCTTCCCTCCGAAGATGGAGTCGAGCGAACGTTAATTCCATAATGGAGTCATTTACTAGCCGATTTAATTAGGCAATAATCCGCCTTTAAATCCTAAGTTCGTACAAGCCAAATCGTATCGTTAGTTTCTAAATTTTAAAATAAGCAACTCTTTTAATGTCCTTGTAGAGTGCATATAATTGATCTGCTATTTTTGAAACAAACCTGCAATGAATTTTGACTTCTGATTGGCTGAAGCATTTGCATCATTATGGGTCAAAGGCCAAATGATCCAGCTGCTAAACTGAGTCATTTAGGCACCCTTATTGTCCTATTCCCTGCTGTACTCAACTTCAACCAAT
>JAQGCC010000742.1:0-30780 GCA_034698905.1 Xestoiulus laeticollis
AGTTTAACTGAGTTCGGAGGTGTGAATTAACACGCAAAAGTTTTGCTTGATCCACATCAGTGGATTTACATCAACGTTAGTGAGAATAAGGTGTAACAGTATTTTTTGCTGTATCCCAAGAAAGAATAATTAGATGTAAAATATTTAATTGTAGCACTGATTTCTTCGTAATTTTTTCCTCGCTAATCTTATGATATTTCTGAAAATAAGCTTTTCTTAATGAAATGATTTTTTCACGGAATATAGTGTGTTGGCATTTCTCCAAATTCAATTAGCTGTTGTAATCTTACACGTAGAGAAATGCAGTGGCTGGATCTATATTAATGAGGTTCGTGAGAAATCGTCGTTTTCTGTAGAAAACCAATAGATGCTAGAACATTGCTTTCCATGCGTTTTTTTTTTTTTTTTTTTTTTTCTCAATGGAATTTTTGGAAGTCAGGTCATGTATTGCCAGTAAAACTAATCGGTTTTTCATTTGTCGAACAATGAGAGAAGAAAGTAAGGCAATTTGCAACCACCCATCAATTAACCTTGATGCGTTATTTGGACAAGAACAATGTTGACTTTCTTATCTGACATTATGGATGTGTCACCCCAAAATACTGTGAATTTCCTCGAATTTTCTGGTTTGGAAACTTGTTCCTCGTAAATTTCCTGTTAAATGAATTGCGACCTTCCAACGAGGCAGTTCGTCTACAAATGCACTCTATTCACCATTTCCATCACTAGAACGAAGCCACAAATTTAACCAGAGATTATTCCCAGTTGTACAGAGACCATCTTGGCTCTACAAGAGGCTAATGAATTTTTAAGGTAATGTCTATTTTTCAAACTTTGCATGAAACTGGACTATTTGCACACTTTCTCTATACACATTATCGAGAGAACAGAATTGTTGAAACATAATCTTCTGCTTTGTTGGATTTATGTCTGAAATCATCGAAACGAATCCCATAAATGTTTAACTGAGAACTAGGTTTCTGTAACGATGGATTTTTGGGATGAGAAAATCCATATCGACATGGTAGTGTTTCACTTTTTCCTTTTAATGGTCATCATAAATCACCCCTGGGAAACATCTAATACCTCGGAGGAACATTTTGGCAAAGATTCGTAATTATCTCGATAATGAAATTAGATTTCGATCAACGCCATTCGATGAATGGCACCAACCGTGGCATAGTGACACTTTTTCCTAATAAGGGTTTAATGTTTCTCCCAAAGAGCATTATAATCCGATACTGTTAGGGCAATGCCATCCGAGATATTCTTGGCGTGACGCAATTTATTAGAGTTTATTGGCATGAAATTGATGAGAAAAATCTAATGCACTTAGCCAATATGATCCGTTTCTTATTTCTTGGATATAATGAGAAATATCAGAGAATTGTATACACTTTATTATTATTTTTTTGCTCTTGTTATAAACGAATGTAAAGCCATATTGAGGTATTTGCATCATTGGTCGTTATATTTCCTCATTTTTTTATGCAACTGATGTTTTGTATGTAGTTAATGCTCTCGTGCACAATAAGCATATATGTTTTTGCATGAAATTTTGCATTACTGAATCTAATAATGGGCACCAAAATAGAAAGATGAAAGATGATCTTGAATTGGGATTAAATTAAATTTTCTACAGTCAAGCACGATCAATTTTATCTTCATGCTTTGTACTATTTTGTATTATGTACAGCTGTGGTAATGGAAACCTGATGAAACGTGCATGAAAACCATATATGACATCTCGTGATTCTTAGCAATAATTAAAGTTTAATTTTTGTAAGATTTAATACACTGTATCTTTAGTATCTTATAGTTACAGATTACATATTGTTATTCGAATATACAGATGGGGCATGTGTATATTTTCCTTAGTATTATTATTATCCAGCCCAGATGGAGAAGGCTTAAGTATACAATACAGATGGTTGCAATAAAAGTGTAATAAATGCGTGATTGGGTTGTAAAAGAACTCATAAAATGGCATCTGTGTAGTAGTTTGTCAGTTTGAATTGAAAAGTTAACTACGTTTAGATACCGTAGTCAACATTGTGGTGGATATGTCTTGTTACGTTAACATTCAGATAAATTTTAGATACTGTAATAAAGTAGAAAATCCACTGTAAACACAATTTATATGTGAGGTTTTTCTTAATTAAACTCTCCCGAATTAAACTCTCACCGAATATTTTTTCAGATACATTTATGGATATAATTAAATTGTTCAAAATCTGAAACGTTACACGTATTGTATTATGGATTCAGAATGCCAAAGATAATAATCAAAATATAATGACCATATAAGTGAAATTTTTCTATAGACTTTTCCTAACTTATCATTTTGTCGTAAGTGTTAACGGCTAAAAAGTTATAATTTAAGTTTTCGTGAAAAAATGGTCGTAGGTAAAATCTAATAACATCATTATAGATACAACACACCTGACTTCCAATATACCGCAACAACAGATTTTTTTTAACTATGAGTTTAAGAAAAATGTAGGAGTGACACTGAATTTTGAACCACCCTGTACAGGCTACATATTTCGATCACCATTGTAATGAAGAATATTAAGGGTTGTAAAATATTTTGGACGTGCATGGGACGCTTTTGAAGTTACAGTTCTGTGACCTTAATTTCATTTTCAGTTGGCCTCATCATTCTAATTTTTTTCCCAGAATTTCCAGTTCATTAGACTTTAAGCTGCACGATGTTCGTCACACAAAAACAAGCTTATAATGTTTGTAATTAATATCATGATTCATAAAACTGCCAGCACTTTCTTACCAAGACCACCACATTGTAAATACAGCTTTAATATATGGCAGTTTCTTCATTGCAGTTATTAAACAGAAAAAGGTGTATAGTGTTGTTCGTGCCATTGTCAAGTTTTATTATCTTCCAATTTGAAATTGGGTTCGTGCTATAAGTTTATTTTCCTCTTCTGGAACTGGCAAAGGTAAATATAACATTTAACAATCGAATTACGCCAACAAAAGATTCCATCTAATATTTCAAATAAAAAAAACTACGTATTTCTTGAAATCCTAAGCAATTTCTGTTTGCTTTTAGTCAGACTTTGTTTACTTCAAAGTGAAACAAATTGGATGGTGCATTGTTTCTATTTTTGGAATTTTTGTAAAACATTGTAGCATCTTAAGATTTGACACTCTATAGGTGCTTTTATGTTTTCAGGAAATTTTTATCTGTTTTCCCCAACATGTTACATTTGATGTTTGGATTATACAAGGCGTAATCGCTTGGGGTGCCCATATTAATACATTCTTGTATCCTGTATGTGCATGTAGTACATGCCTAGATAATTTTCCGGCATGTCAATTTATGGAAATTTACGGTTATGGTAATATATGGAAGAATCTAATAAGCAGTACGAAGATAAAGTTAACAGCATTGGTATTTCAATATCCCGGCTATATTTTCTTAGATATTTTTAATGATATAGTTATTATCATGTTGATGGCTACCATTAGCTGCTTGAAGTGTTTCGAAAATGATAAGAAAATACATAAAATATTTTTTAAAGTCTATAGCCTAAGTAAACCTCAGAGTTTTAGTATCAAGTGATAACTAAGGGTAAGAACAGCATGGAGCATGGCACAGCATAGCCTTGAAATGCAGCATTTAGATTGGGCAATCGGAAATTCCCGCTATCATGAAGTCAATCGAAACACTGCATTTTTAAGCCATGCTATGGCATGCTCCACGCTGTTCTTACCCTAAACGTTAGTTTGCCATTTGGAAAGTTGGTAGAGCTAAATGTCAGGCTAGAGATTATATTTAAAAATATTTGCATCGTTGACAGTTTTAATTAAATTCCCACAAAGGTGACGGAAGCCTGAGGAGGTCTGAGAAACTTGAAAAAGCAATAGGTCTGCATGAGAAACATATAGAACTTTAGAAAAAACAAGTTGATAAATGTACCTTATATTATCCAAAAATTCACAACTGCAATGACGCACTAGTTTCATAAAGATTCTTGAACCATTATGCGCAACACGTATTATTCAAATTCACAATCTGGTGAAAACTTTCGCACTCATCCTTTATACTAGATATATTTTCACTATTAATTTCAACTTGAAGCGTTAATCCATCTTCCTGGCTGCGTATTGCCTGATACGGTTAATGTCGTGCAGTTCCACCTAATATGTTGCCTAAATTAATAATGGAGACGACAGCATTTATAACATACGTGTTCACGTTTTTCAAATTTATATTCCAGCGAAAATAAATCTTTTCCTAATTAAATTTTCATGAGACGGTCCTTACGCCATGCGGTTTAAATTCTATAAATGGCATACTTGAATGCCCAAGTTCATTTTTATAGATGCTGGACAGTGTGGCTCAGAAATTTAGGTTGATCTAATTTTAACGAAAATTTAATTCAATTCCTTAATGGAAAGACCTCACAAATATATATCATGTATAATGTACATTCTAGAAAAACTGGAAACTTTAAGCTACTTTACCTTGGGTTGGAATTTAATGTTGTTTCACTACTAAAGACTCTAAAAACTTAATGGATGATCATGGGAAAGATTGAATTAACTCCTTAGAAAGCATCTTGTATTTTCATTTTTATACTTAGACTTTAAAGTTTTTGATCAAATTTAAAGTTTTGTTTCTATGACAACCATATGACTTATCTTACGTTATGCTATCAAAAAGTATCATTTCCTGGTTTGTTGTTGAACAACTGATGACCTGTTGCCCCTAACAATAGGCAAACACTGTGAGCTCACTTGTTATGTGGTCAAGCCTAAGAACATTACTCTAAATCTTTTTATATCCCTTTGAAATTTTGCTGTAATTTCCTCTCTGTAAGTTTTTTTAAACTATTTAACGTAATTTTGGACTTTATTATGCATTCCTATGTGAAATGGATTGTTTCACACAATTGGCATTTTAAACAAATTATATTTGAAGACAAAGCATTATAATTGCTCCTTATTTAGATGAATTCATGGATAAAGACCCTATGAAGCTTCAAATGAAGTTTTATAACAATTGAAAAATGTGATTAAAGTTTGTTTAAAATTAAAACAATAATTGCTTCAAATTAGTTTGTAAATATCAAAGTAACCAAAATTATACATAATGAAATCAATTGTGTAACAAAATTAAATGATTACCGTAAATATCTGAATTAATCCCCGGGGGTTTATTTAAAGTAAGGATCATTGCTCCTGGGTTTATTCGAGACACGAGATTTATTATTTTTAATCCTTTAAAGTTGGTATCAATAAATTAAAAATGACAAAAACTTTTCAAAAAAAAAGAATCTACGACACTGAAATTTTATGTCTCATATTTCAATAATAAGGGGAATCCCCTATGCACTGCGCGAAGCTATCGGGAAATGTGAGGCGCGAGCATTCGGGGTAATTCACCTAACACCCGGGGTTCATTAGAAAATAAGCTATTAAACGACCCGGAGTATAATCGAGCATTTATCATATGTTTCAACGCGTATGAATTACTTAGCATCATTACTTTTTATTTTTAAAACTTGTCCCACTTTTCGAATAATTCCTTCTAGCAAAAAAGATTATAAGTAAAAATATGCTGACGTTAATCTAAGCAAGAGATAATAAAAATAAATTGCACAATCCTAAATTCAATTACATTTATGTTCTAATTTCTAAAACGGAAAATTCAGTTATTCCTAATCTTAAAGAATGGTGTTGAAAAATTAATTCCAGTCTTTGGTTTTACGATCTTGTACATGTGACATACGCTCGTTTATTCACATATTTGCACATATATTTGTTTTGGTTTTAGATTGTGTATCTTTAGCGTCTGCCTTTAGAATTAGTTTCACGTGACAACATCAATTTAAGTCTGTGTTTGTGTCTGCTTAAATTGCAAAGAGATTAAATACCTGTATTATGCATACCCTGCACTATGTTGATTTTGAATATATAGTGAATACCTGTAAAGTCAATTCACTCGTTTTATCCGCCTAAATCATTTTTATTCGTCTCTCTTCTTTGTAAACATTTTACTGCAATAAAAGCAACACATAATCATGCTTGATGGCAATAAAGACTGACGCTCTTTTCCACGATAGACCTATTTTGCTTTCTACATATATTCTGTTCTTATGTTGAGGGCACAATTTGAGAAATTTTGTTTAAGAAAAATTGCAATCCAATACAATTCAAAAGCATTAATCCAAAGTAAATAACTTGTTTTCAATGTCGCTCATTCGCACTTAGCATCATCAGGAATTAATTGTTAGTAAATCTTTAGAAAAGCAGGCTAACAATCATTCTTAGAAATGTAAGTTAATTGTTGAAAGAGAGATATGGTGAAGCGAAGAAATAAATGAAATTTGGGAGAGTGACTACGTCTCTGATGAAGTCTAATTAAGTATTCTGCAAACCCATTTTCAACAGCTTTTCAGATGTCATGTTTGAAATATCAATTCTATGAGAAACAAATTGCGTTGACACATTTGCAAATGCTGCTCTTTTCACGCAAATAAATTTATTAAGTTACTTGTTCAATTCAATTCAATTCCATACCCTGCAGTCAGCATGAGGTATACTGCCATGTGGTAGAGGGCAAAGTGCCAGAATTTTTAATAGGAAGAGTACGGTATATAGTAGCCGCTTTTTGGGGAACTATCCTGGCATTCGCCTTTAAGTGTCTATTTAGGTGATTAAGGGAGGTTGTGGGAAACCACGAAAAACCACAGCCAGGATAACCGACCGGGGTTCGAACCCGGGTCTCCCGAAATCAAAGAGCTAAGCATAATCACTAAGCCAACCTTGTTAGTGCCCTTGTCGGTTGTTCTAATGGATGATGGGACAGTCAACGAACTTGATAGTTTTCTATAATGTTCCTTTCGGCACCCCGTCAAAATCGCGCCGATAATGGCACGTCGTGACAAAAGCGCGCTAACCTATTCGCTACGAAACATTTGGCAACGGATAGGTTAGTTTGGGTTAGGGTGAAGTTAGCTTGCGATAATGTTTTAATGCGCATATATCGGCGCTCTTTTGGCAAGTGCACTTTTGTCGCGACGCGCCATTATTGGCGCGATTTTGACGGATTTTCAATTTTCAAAAAATTGAATTCGTTCCTTATGAGAACAATAAAAATATGGGAGAATAGCCCATTGACGTCTTAAAAGTAATGTTGAAAATAAATTACAATACATTACGACATGGATCGTCTTTTTTGAAATTGATACTCTCAACCCATACACGTACTTTTCTTCAGATTATTACAAGCGATATTTCATTCTCACACTATAGTGCCAGTCTAATGATAGTCTAAAAATGTCAGTTCTACATAGTTTAATCGAGCGTATAACGAAATATGTCTCCTTGGCATGCTATGAAATCATAAATCATCTAAATGTGTTGTGCATCTGTTAAGATGATGACAAGATGTCGAAGTTATTTAGATCACTTTTTCTTTATATTTTATTTTTATTTTTCCATTATATTATATTAAAATGGTAAATCATGTTCGCTTGCCACAACAACATTATCCGATTTTATAATTTGGATACACATTTATTGATACATTCAGATTCAGTAACTTTATTGGCACTTACTGCAAAAAATGTATATAATAGGCTATAATTGGCCTTATTTTCTTTTAGCTCCGTTTTCTTACCAACAATATGACTAGAGGTGTTCTGTAGCATTTAGACAGAGAAAAGACTAAATCGTACTAAAAATGAATGGACTTTAGATTTAATACCTATTTTCAATTGTTGATTTTCTTCTCGAATCCGACTGCAATATCTGATTTCAGCTTGTCCTTCTAATATTTGTACTGTTCAAGTGCCAAGTTAGTTTTTATTGGTTATGCGAGCTGTCGTCATCTTCTAGCTTATTCGCCACTCCGTGTACTCTTATCCAAGAATTGTTTGCAGAGTTCTTGAACAGATTGTTTATCCTTCCTAGCGTGGATTGCATATGAAGGAGTATTGTGTTTATGCCTGACATCAACGATCGATCAATCTGGAGTTGAAATTGAAATCCCTTCAGAGTACAAAAGTGTTCCCATAAATCTTTTATTGCAAGAAATAATATTTTCCACGATTTTCCTTGCTGGAGTCACATGAATATGAAATAACAGGGATGAACATGTTGGTTATCTTTACCATATAAAAGGAGATAAAAAAAAGATTCCTGCTGGGTCCTGGTAATTTTACACGAATAATGCATGACATTGATTTTTCATTAATTTAACTGACAATAGGACCTTTTTCTATGCGTTTTTCAATTACGAAAAATCCACCCTATAGATTAAATCACGAGTTTTTGTTATTGTAAGTGACCATTGAGTGATGAAGGTCATATTGCGGATCTTATTTTGTCCCTGGGCGATAATAACTATCGACCAGGTGATCTATATATAGAATTGAACAAACGTGATGGCCAGTGGTGTGCTACTGGTTTCCGGATGTCCTTATTGGTCTGTTCATACAACAGCATTATGAACCATTGGAACGCTCAGACAAGCTGCAACACAATGCTATACAAGTAGCCATGTAGAAATTTAATAAGAAGGATCTCTGAATGTTTAATTATTTTTACTAATATTGCTTCCAATTACTTGAATTATAATTCTGCAGTAGGCTACGTGATTTAGGGGCAACTCTCATAAATATTAAAGTCAAATATTCCATTAACGGTAATAGAATCGACCCATATTTCAATTAAATATATGTGATTGCATAATTTGTATTTGTTGATTCATAAGTAATTTATTTGCTAATAACTTATGACATGAAACGTCTTAATAAGATTATATGTATCCTGTTCAAAAACAGTAAGGGTAAAAACCTGCGAATAGTGACCACCCAAAAATTGGCTATGTTGGTCAATGTACAGGCCTACAGGTGGTCACTTTACAGAGAATGATTCCTCCTCAAGGATCCATTTTCATTGCTCTATTCATAACATATTTCAGGTAGGTCCTACTCCAATTTTATTTTTTTAATGTTTTTCTTTCATTGTTTCTTTTCAAATACTTTTAAAGCTCTATTTTATCCTTTAAGCGAAGTTCTTAATACATTTTTTGATGAAACTGGTGTCATTTTGGAAATATTTTCTAAAAACTTGCCTTACCTTAATTTAAAGAATGAAATGAAGGACTGATAGAAGGTTAATCATGCACAGTTCATTCTGCAGTCTACAATTCCAGCAGAAATGTTCAAAACAATTTCACGTTAGTGTTCGCATTACTGTGCACATGTATTTTAATGTCATTTTATACATGCATTTATTGAGACACTGTGGGAGTAGGATGCGTGTTGTTAGAGTGCATAATCCGTGAATTTGCTTAAACTTAAACATTAGTTCGCTTGACGAGTTTTTCTTAATTTTAGACAATTTGCGTGTTCTCATGCAGTCTATGATCATGCTTAGCAGCAGCTGGTAGGGCTTTACCTAACTGCTTGAACAAGTTATTTAAAAGTGATACAACCTACAAGTATTAGCTAATGCAGTTGCCTAGACAATTTAATTAGCTTGTGTAAAATCCCCAGCGCCTTTGGTATCTATAGTGGCCTAATGAAAAAGCATTAATTTTTTTTTTTAAAATCGGTAAAGGGTATGTCATCATCGTCATTGACAACATAATTGGTAAACCTATTGACTACAACAGAAATCTTCTATTATTTATTCAACTTGGATAATCCAATTAATCGATTTCAGTTATTGGTGTGTATGCATTCTTTAAATGAGGCTTCGTTAAATTCACAAAAGAAATATAAATCACATTATTAATGGTTTTTGTATGAAATTAAGGACTTCCCTGGACTTCATGTTAATGAGCCATTAATCAGTAAGTTGTGCAGTGTATTATCAACTATATTTAGATATTGCATGAATCATTTAAGACCCTGGTACATTTCGTACAAAAAATTGCTTCTGTCCATTCATTCCACTGTCTTTTTGTCCATGGACAGATATTTTTAGCATTGACTTGTCATCCTGTAATTACAATTTGTTCATTATTACTAGTTTTACAACACTTCTATTGCTTAGAAAATACAAGTTGTAATCCTTGAAATTCCCAGAGCACTAGGATCTCTGTATTACAGTAACTTTTAAAGAAAATGTGGTAGTAATACCTACTACTATTTACTATACTATCATTTCATTTATCTCATCAGCACGTTTAAATGCCAAGTTTTTACTAGTGCTCAATGCACTGTATTAAAAGCTATAATACGTAATGCTGAAAGGGCCTAGAGACGATTGCTAAGGATTTCATCGTCTTTATACCCAACCTTTGAGCTCGACTTATATGAAAAAGCATGTCGGTACATTCAGTTCATCTTTCAATGTGTGCAAGGATACATTAGAGGTAAAAAAACATCTGAGATACTGAGGAAAATCTCAGCTTAGGAAATGGTTTTAATTCTTCAATCTCCCAACTACATTTTTTCCCCTTTTTGTTATTGCTCAAATTGCAGATGATGATACTTGTACATGTACTGTATTTTTTCCCTTTAAATCATAACCAAGCAATACACGAAAATCCAATCTGTGTTTAGGTTACTTCTCTATTTTCTACCCATAAATAAGATGCGAAGAGGACAGAAATGCGATCTTGTTGAAGCAATCTCCAAGGAGATGTTAAATTTGCGAGTCATCCAGATGGAGATATTCTCCTATCTCGTACCATGGGAAAATTATTGCAGCTTGTTATGACATTTTCAAAAAAATTGGATTTTTTAATATTTGCCATCCGGGTTATAATTCTTAGGCTATTCGTAAGCCTTTTATCTTTCAAAATACAAATATGCATCAATGGTATTTCTGATAGATACAAGACTTCTTGGACGCTCTGTAATTCCATGACATTTAATATACTTAGCATTTTTATGTGATGAAGTAAGCATTATCTTATCCCTTATGTTCACGCTTTTATAATTTATGGAATTCTAAATTAAAGTAGGTCGGTAGTCATATTTTACATCCACAACTAAGTGCTTGTAAACATGCTGTCTAATTTACTGTTTATACTTGGATCCTCATTGGTTTACTTGATTAAAACCAAAATTATGCATGAAAATTCAGTGGGATAAAAATGAAGATAAATTTTCTACACAAAATGCACATGGCCCATAAATTTCAGATGTGTGGGTAGTGTCCATTATATACATGAACTTTGTATGCATGGTGTTTGTCATATTTGCTCATGTATGTACATTCCGATATTTTTATATACCGAAATTAAACATTACCAGTTTGTCACATAATCACCATGCCAACTCAACATAATAAGCTGTTAATTAATAAACATCATGCAAATGGTCAATAATGGTTTATTGGCACAAGCCCCAAATGGAAATAGCTTAGATTTAAACAATCGTAATAATTCAAAATGGTCATACTTAATACAATGTCTAATTATGGGATTTTACCATAAAGGGGTTTATATAGTTATAAATCCTACGAAGTGTTAAATCTAATATGCATGTATAAAGAAAAGTATGTGTGTATGTGGGTGTATATAGTATATATCGCAAAAACTTTTGATCCATTCACCCGATTGGTCCAAAATTTTCCACGAATATTCTTCAGTAACCCAGGAAAATCATAAGGGGTTCAGCGATCCCAAAATGTTACCCATTCCTCCAAAAATGTACCCCTACTCCATGCTCGCATATATAGATACTCCATTGGACAATGTTGCTTATGTTGATTGGGTGCGCTGTAATCGATATTAGCTGTATACTAATATTAATTGACGATTTATAATTATTCCCTATTTGTCTTCTCAAGGTAGAGGGCATTTCAACTTTTTAAGCAATTTTTATATGAAAATCATTCCCTTTAGAAAAGAATGGATAATTGCAAATATACAAACATACACTTATACATTGTCGGACACTCTGTATTGGACAATTTGGAAATTGCGTGCGTGGTACTTTATCTATAGGATCCGGCTCCTGGATTTATAGCAATTACATTTTATTGATTGTGAAAGATGCGTATTTCCTATTGAACGATTTTCTGTTACATTTCATGGGTATTCATTTGTGCATTTCCAGGCTCGCCCCCTCTATTATTTATAGAGCTACGCCGTTTCATTGACATTACAGTGATTGACCATTTTAGATTACAGAGCTATCTCTGCAAACCAGCTAAGAATTGTGGATGATTGGAATTGACAGAAAAGACCAAATGTTAATGGTTTATAGGCACCTTGGCAGTGCCAATGATTAAGTGAAAATCTTGATTAAGTGCATGATATACTTTATTACTTTCTTTTCGCTGTATGAATGTTTGTCAAAAATCTGGGGCGAACCGTGGCTTATTATAATGATCCATCACTGATCATATAACCCATTTAACGTAAATTTAGATGTAAAGATGCTTTCAATGGATCCTGCCTATTCCACTAGTGTAAATCAAGGAAGATTTGGACGAATCCCAACACTGAGAAACTGAGATTAATAAGGTTATGGAACATGCTAACGAGACTAGTGAGACATTCTAATGAGGCTAGTGAGACATTCTAATGAGGCTAGTGAAACATTCTAATAAGACTAGTGAGATATTCTAATGAGGCTAGTGAAACATTCTAATAAGACTAGTGAGACATTCTAATGAGGCTAGAGAAACATTCTAATAAGACTCGTGAGGCATTCTAATAAGACCTGGAAAAGTGAGACATGCTAATTTGATTATACTAGTGAGTCATGTTAGTATGGTTATTCTAGTGAGACTTGCTAATGTGGTTATACTAGTGAAACATGCCAATGTGATTATACTAGTGAGAAATTCTAATGAGGCTAGTGAAACATTCTAATAAGACTAGTGAGACATTCTAATAAGACCTGGAAAAGTGAGGCATGCTAATTTGATTATACTATAGTGAGTCATGTTAGTATGGTTATTCTAGTGAGACTTGCTAATGTGGTTATACTAGTGAAACATGCTCATGAGTTTAAACTAGTGAGACAATCTAATGAGGCTAGTGAAACATTCTAATAAGATTAGTGAGACATTCTAATAAGACCTGGAAAAGTGAGACATGCTAATTTGATTATACTAGTGAGTCATGTTAGTATGGTTATTCTAGTGAGACTTGCTAATGTGGTTATACTAGTGAAACATGCTAATGTGTTTATACTAGTGAGACATTCTAATGAGGCTAGTGAGATATTCTAATGAGGTTAGTGAGACATTCTAATGAGACTAGTGAAACATTCTAATAAGACTAGTAAAACATTCTAAAAAGACTAGTGAGACGTGCGAATGTGATTATACTAGTGAGACATGCTAATGTGCGTGACTAGTGAGTCTATATAGACAACAAGCAATGGAACCAAACGAGACCCAATATATCAAGGAAATATTATTCTATGAGACTATGGCATGAGTCCCATAATACTATTTTATGATTCTATTATAAGTTCCTACTCTAATAAGAACCTTTTAAACAAGAGTTATGATTTTCAATTCGAATGTATAATTTTGTATGCAGTTGGATCTCGCACGACTAGATTTTTCACTTGTCGATACCAGAATAAAAATTTTACCATCTTGTATAGACGAATTAGGAAATAATAAGCATTGGATTTCATAAAAATTCCAGTTTGTCCATTACAATAGGAATACATGTTCCTTTAACAATGCCTTCCAACCCCTTCGTATCCTCAAGTCCCAAAAGAAGAGGCACGAAATTTAATGAAAATCTTATTAAAATTAATTCTGGAAATTGGTAAAGAAAAGATGCTTTTTCCCTATCAAGAATTTGATAAGAGCGTTTGGAAGCTTTCGTACTTTTCAATTTGCATTTTAATTCAGCGTCGGTAAATAGCGTTGCGTGCAATAATAGCATGCGCCACGCCTCTAAGAAACCAATTGCGTCATGGGTCCCACGTGACCCTACCATGCAGTAGAGGGAATAACAAAGAATATGTAGGAAATGCTTGTTGTAAGATTAGGCACGATGATGAATCTTGAAAAGCTAAAAATAAAACTCTGAGAAGCACGCGTGGTTAAACCTAACATTAGCAGGCAATCACACAAGACAGCGAGGCAATGCTGGATTGCTGTAATTAAGGGGAAGAGAATGTTGTTAGTAGCATCCCCTTAAACCTTTTTATACTGCTTGAAACTTTGTCAACCGAGAATATAATGATATCAGCTGAACATACTTTTGTTTTTCTTATAAAAAAACTTCTTTAGGCTCGAAACTCGTTCGAGTTCTAGTCCAAGTTCACTCGAAACTCGTTCGAGTTCTCGTTTAAGTTCACTCTTAAGCTCGTTCGAGTTCTCGTTTCAAGTTCACTCGAAATTCGTTCGAGTTCAAGCTCAAGCTCGTTCGAGCTCACTCGAAACTCGTTGGAGTTCTCATTTGAGTTGTTGTTCGAGTTCACTCAAAACTCGTTGGCGTTCTCATTGGAGTTCACTCTCGTTTAAGTTCACTATTAAACCCGTTCGAGTTCTCGTTTAAGTTCACTCGCAACTCGTTCGAGTTCAAGCCTATTCTCGTTCGAGTTCTTATTCGAGTTGCTGTTCGAGTTCACTCAAAACTCGTTGGCGTTATCATTGGAGTTCACTCAAAACTCGTTGGAGTTCTCGTTTAAGTTCACTCTTTCGAACTCGTTCGAGTTCAAGCTCAATCTCGTTCGAGCTCACTCGAAACTCGTAGGAGTTCTCGTTCAAGTTCACTCGTTCGAGTTTTCGTTCGAGTTCACTCGTTCGAGTTTTCGTTCAAGTTCACTCTCCATCGAGTTCAAGCTCAAGCTCCTTTGTATGGTGTCGTGTGAAAAATAAATGCATTTACATGTATATGTTCAAAACTGTTATGACATTTGATTCAGTCGTTACATGAAACCATCATAGAACTGTTTCGTTTCTGTCTTTAGAGAACCTTTAAGACCAGGAATTGTTCAAATATTGTCTTTATGTTAATATTCCACGAGGAATTGACGTACTTTTTTCAGGTTCCACTAGAGCTGCTATATGTTTTCCATTTTCTTTATAACATACCATTGAATTGTTTATTTATGTTGAAAGTAAATTTTCAGAATAAACCCCCGAAGCGCAAAGGTCAATTGAGGGGAATAAATAGTTTGAAATATGTTGCATGGGTTGCCAGTGTAGGCATTGGAGTAAATTAAATATGTTCATGTAGGTAAAAGGGAATTTATCCAAAGTCTGTTTCACTGTTTTTCAAGGCTAGTTGTGCTGTGTTGTCTGTATTGAAGCTGGAGAATTAATCTTTAATGTCTAAATTGGATTATAGCGGACTTTTTTCAATGATAAAAGTTTAGAAAAAATAATTTTATTCCTGAAACAGAGCTTGTCATGCATGTGGTATACAAACATCAATATTTAATTTGATGTTGGCTACCATAAAGCTGTTAATCATGCTTGATGCGGTATTAGGGTCCAATTTTATGCCAATGTATTGGGAAAAAAATGTGTTTATCTGAAAAACAACGTTGTGTAAGTAAGACTGGTTTTATTATTGATTTTTGGATGATTTTTGAACTGCGTATTGTAAACGTAAACGAAAGAAAGTTAGCCTGCAAGTGCTTATATTAACAAAATGTTTCAATTTAACTTTTAAAGCTGTTTTTAGATTAAAATTCATGTGCGTGTATATCTAAATAAAAGTATGTGCTTATTTAAAAACGTGTCATCCCATTGTAGTTAAATGCATGTTATTGCACTACAAGTTTGAACACCATTGGACATTTAAATATCTCAAGTTTAGTTTAGTGAGATGGTATGCCAATTATACATAAATATTACTGGTGTCAAAATATGAGCTACATTTCCGACATGAGCTACAGAATTTTTTTAGTATACGATCTATATTCCAGATCTATATATAGATCCAGATTAGGTGCATAATTTTGTTTTGTTGTTTGTGGTGCCCTCATTTTATAGCGTTTCTCATTGGCTGAAAATGCTGAAAACAATTTTTGATATTAGGAAGCGAAATTTTCATTAGTAGTGATCTGCACAACAAGATAATCCTGCTTGATTAAAAACCCTCGCATAGGGTTATTATACTAATTTCAGGGCAACTTTAGTTACTGTATTTAATGTAGAAGTGCTTAAACATTAGGCATGAATGCATCCAATTATTTAATGAAAGTTGGTTGTTTTTAATGAGAAAATTACTCCACCATTTTTAGCTCGCAGTTAAAATGCAAGCCTAATTAATATATTGTCTCGTAACAGAATGCTCATTTTAATCTACAATGTTGTCATAAAACGTAAAAAAATATAAATTTGATGAAAAATTCATAGGTTAAATATATATTGCTTATTAAGGTGTTTAATCACAACCTAGTAAGTTATAACAGCCTGAAGGCATGAAATAAAATGTCAGTTTAAGCCTGAAATAGCATTTACATGTAGGCCCTACATGTACAGATGTATATCAATTTTAAGTTGTCATCGTCTATATCAAAATTCTCATGAAAATGTACTTTAATATATCAAATATTCAACTATAGCATACGTTAAAATGTACTAGGATTGCTTCGAGCTATTTACAAGAATCTTCTTCTATTTGTAATTTATGAATTTCTAATATAAATTGCAGATTATATTTTCGAGAAGATAATTTATCAAAATGATAAATTTGCCATTTAATATAACAATGTTAGAAGCATGTTTAATCCCTTTTTCATTACTTTAAGCTGATTTTTTTTCTCTTCTAAAGACAATTATTAATGTTGAAGTTATGTTATGAGACAGTTTCCCTCCATTCCACCAGGCTCAATCTTTACAGCTGGTTGCGTTTAATGTATTTTCTTTTATGTATATCAACATGATGCATTGCGGAAATTTTTCCTCAAATCTTGATAGCGTGTTTCCAAGAAAAAAACCGTATTGCTGTCTTCCTGGTTATAGATAGATCTATAGTGAAATGGAAAATTGCCAACATGTCTTTGAAACACACATCCAAATAAATTCATACCCTTGCATGACCGATCTGAAAACCACGTCATTTTTCGTCTATTTGTGCATTCAGGCAAATCCATTGCTTAATATAACCCAGAAAAAAAGGTTCAAATTTTTGTCTATATTCAGGAGCGCATTTCCATTTCCATTTTTCAACCGTATCAGAATAAAATTCCCATGAGTTCTTTTACTGGTACATGTTAACCTTTGTCGGTACATTATATTTCTCGAAATAAATATTAGTTTAAATTCCATTTGAAAACATGTGTAACATCATATGTACTTGTCAGTTTTAGAATATCAAGTCTCATTATTTACAGACTTTACGTGTAACATGAATTGAATTAAACATATGTTTGGCATATTTTATTATTAAACTAAGCATGTGTACATGTTTATGGAAATATCACTTTGCATGCATTAATTGATATTTGTGCATAAATGTATAATGCCATCATGTAATTTTCTATATGTACATTTAAGTGCAAGTACAGTATAAAACCTGTTTGAACTAAAACTAATTTAATGAATGAAAAGTGGTCACTTCACCGGGTTATACTGTATATGCATGTTTTCAAGTAGTAATTTTGAAGTGCCCCTGTTTAATTTGCATAATAAGTCATCACAACATCAAAAAGATAAAAAAAATCGAAAATAATTCCAATAACAATGTCAGCATGACAGGGTGCTATTTTAGAACATCGTGTCTTTCCATAGTAAATAGTCATTGATTGTTGATTAAGCACTCTGCGGTGTCTGGATGTGTGGTGTGACCCTGACATATTCAGAAAATTGATTATGTAATTACAAGGGAATTTTCAAGTCGAATTCTCTCTCATCTTCCCATTCGTCATTTTTTTTTAAAACTTGGCACGGTATCCTATTTGAACGCTACTGTGATAGTATTTATTTGTTCCACCCAATAAAGCAAATTTGAATCCCTCCCTGATTGTACAACATTCCCAAATTGCCCACCCAGGGTGTTTAAAAATGAATGTCATCAGACGTGCAGGGATGTGCCAGTTTTCTTTTATTTTAATGTTTTTCATCAAGTCGTAATAGTTGTTTGGCAATAGACAGTACTTAACAGAGTTTATTGGCTGTGTTTTAAATGACGTCCATTCGAGACGAGCCCATAAAAATGTTTATTTGCTTTCTGTAAAAATTTTATACGACGCCACTTTGTATTGAGCGTGTCATTGAAATTGTGGTCACCAAAAATGTTGACCATACCTACTTTTTTTTACTTAGATTCTAGTAGGTAATTATGGGAACATATGCTTGTATACAATGTATTGATTTTCTTTTTCAAAGCCCTTTGTTCTATATTCTCTTTTTGTTTGTTTCAGATATGCACGAATGAGTTGATTGATGTGCCACAAGTCTTGATAATATTGCTGATTTCACTGATCTCGTTCTCTATAAGGTATATTTAGATATAATTGTAGGTTGTGTAAATCTCACAAATTAAGGTTCAGTCAGAACTTTTGGTTCCCGAAGTCCCTTTTCCATTTATCATTCAAATCTACCACGAAAGGGTTGCCACTCCATGGCACATTAATTTAAGAATTTGTGTGGGTCCATGCCAGTCTAGACCGATATGCCTAGAATAAAGTTTATAATAGTAAACAATGTGATAGCGTGCGAAAAATGCCTACGTGATAATATATTATTTAAATAGGATGAGTGATCAACACTGTTCTAATTATTCTGTCTATCTTGGTCAGGGCCCTTGTCACTTCTCCAGAATGGCTAATTCAGTTCAATTTTTTGTATACAATCTGATATTGATACAATTTTTTCTACTAGGTGATGTTTTATTTCGATTTCGTTTTCATGTTACTTCTCTGTCCTTAAAATACTATGCTCCTTAAGGACAGGCACGTTAATTAGCAATATTTTTTGTTTTATTATTTATTAAGTAATGTCAGTCATATAGTTTCGTGTGACGTCAAGGTTTGATGTGCATAATTAATGCTTGCACTGTGATGTAGGCCTACATGGTAGAAAATGATAATCCAAAATTGGTATTTGAGGCATATATCACGCCCCATGTATACACATTTGATTGGATTACAGGAAAATGGGCTAAAAATACATCATTTAAAGAAATCATATCTTACTAAAACTATAGTGAAAACTTTTTATAATTAAGCAATTATATTGCGTTTTTTTAATCTGAGCTAATAATGGTGATTAGTTTAAATTCCCTTGTCACTATAAAAATTGAGTTATTATTGTTTACATAAAAACTTGATACTACACATCCATGGTTGAAAATTCCATAGAAAACAATAAAGAAATCTATTTATCTTATTGGTTTCTATCATTTTATTGACTTTTTATTGGGTGGATCATTTGACAATATATTAAAGCAGTTCAAAACAATAGAATTTTTCTATGATCCTAATTTATCAACAATATAAACCAATGTGCAAAATAACAATAATATTTTTAACCAGGGTTTGATTGCACATGTGAATTAATAAGCTCCTGTTTTGGATATGGCATGCATAACTTTACACATGATACGAATATTAAATTAGACTAATTATCTAAAGACAACGAACAACGCAACGCCCTAGGACACATTTTTAATCAAATACTTGTATTTTAATTCATTATGACTAATAAGGGCGTTCCCAATGTTTTCAATTCAATCTTGCACATGGCAATAGGGGCTTTTTTTGTTATTGCTGTAACGTATCATTCTAAATTAAATTTGCCATGCACACATAAGCTTAATGCCCTGGAAATCAAACGTACACAATAATTACGTTAGTGCTAACTGCTTTTTTCGGTTCAGTAACTATTCTGCAACGACCTAATTTATAGCATGGCAATTGGCTTTATATCTGGTACACTTTTTTACCTCTGCATTGTCCCAAAGCGTACAGATAATCCCTATTAGTTTTCACTTTCATCTCAGAGACACCAATAATTAAACGAGGTTTTGTCTTTTTTTTCTTCTTCTCTCTCTCGATAAATAATGGATTATCGACCCAGTGTTTTGATTCTATTGCAGCCAATGGAATTCATTTTGCTTCAGGTGGTTCTCTCACTGTTGACATTGCGTTCGACAATAGGCTCTCTCGACCCTTCCATAGGGTTCACGGGTCTGAAAATATTGTATTATGGTTACGATCAATAAATGACACGACATTGATTAGAACACCTCCCTCGTTAATTTGGAACGTTTATAAATACAAGCATGCACGCTGACGAAATTGGGAAATGGTAGTGGGTTTTTTATTAAGGAGTTATATCTCTACTCAGGACAGGGTCTCAACTTTACAAAAAGGTAAATTTGTAAATGTATATGATGTCATATGTGCCAAAGAAATGAAAGCATAACTGTACATGCATACTTTTACCAGTTTTTTAAACTTTTGATCAGGGTAACCACAGTTTAGTAAACTTTTGAGAACAGTTTTATGACTAGTTAACCCTGTTCAAAATTTGTATTCTTATTCGGCACATTGGTTTCAATTGTTATTTGGTTCATTAGTTTCTATTGTTGGCAGTAGGAGCATATTAAACTTTATTATTTTCCATTAACTTGAACTGTTTTAATTTATTGTCAAATAATTCAGCCAATACAAATCAATAAAGTTAGTAGAATAATAGAAACTATAATTAGACCAATAGAATTTTTCAATTGTTTTCTATAGAAATTTTGACCATGGAGTGCTTAACAAGAACCCAAAATTTGATATTGAGTAATTAGGCTACTTGCAAATTGTATAAGTAGTATATACATGTAGATATTTTGAAATTTGTCAACCTGTATAAGATATATTGAGTTGAATTGGTGAAATTCCCTGAATCTACATTCATGAGTCACTTCTTGAATCTAGGTTCAAAGGCTTGAAACACCCAATGAAGTGCACGTACTTGCATTTCAGCAAATCCTTCGAAAATACATATTTATGTAGGTTACACTTATGTTGAAGATTAAAAATTGAATATAAATAAATGGCTGACGCACGAGATATAATGTCATGTGTTACCACTCATAACATGCATGAGTCGCTGATTCTGTGGTTATATTGGAAAAAGTAACGTTTTTTTATTGATGTTATCCAGCTGCTGAACATTGCCTACTTGCATCAGAGGACTCTGTTGTGCATTTCGTTTAATGAATTAATTGGGATAATTGGATCTTGGTTTAATTTAAAAAATACACGAAAACCAAATAAAAGTAAGGAGAAATCGATTGAAACAGTGTTTTACGAGCTTAGAAACCATTAATGAGGAAAAACCCTGACAGCCATTAGTTCGTGACATTTAGTTAGCAACCTTGACCATATAGTGTCACGCAGCATTGTCAGCAAGACATATACTTAGACAGAGATATAAAAAAAAACGTGTTAGCTTCTACATTGTAGTTTTCGTCAAAAAAACTAATAGTGTACAGTGCTGTATACATGTTTACGGTGCACACTAAAAACGTGGGGTTAAAATTCAACCCAATATTGAGTGCTATATGGACATACAAACATTGGGTTAACATTGGGTTGAATTCAAGTGTAACAACCAAATGTTACCTAATGTTGAGTCACAGTTATTAACACAGGTTTTGGTTAAAATATGCCCAGAATTGGGTAAATGTAAAATTTGTGTTATTTAAAATAGTTACTCAATTATGAGTTGATTATAAATATCACAAACCTCACATTTACCCATTTGTGGGCATATCTTAAACAAAACTTGTGTTAATAACTGTGACTCGACGTTGGGTAGCTTTAACCCAACATTTAGTTGTTACACTTAAATTCAATCCAATGTTAACCCAATGTTGGTATGTCCATATAGCACTCAATATTGGGTTGAAATTTAACCCAACGTTTTAGTGTGTGTATTTAAAAAAAAATGTACCGTATGCTTTTAAAAAATTTCTGTTACACCATTTAGTGTCGAAATGTAATTCTACCCCAATTCTACCCCAATACCAGAAATGTAATGTACTCGAAACTCGATTGTTCGAGTTTCTACACCAATTCTACCCCAATACCAGTGAGATTTAGCAATGTGTGAAAATATTAATGAGATAAAGCAGATGATGTCGCTCAAACGAATGAAGAGATGAAATTTATATGGTGACTATGGATTGTTTAATGGTGTGACTAATTCAGTGGTCATGGGGTAGTCGTTGTGACCTTTACAACATGGAGTGGACTGTTTGGAGATAATACTGCGGTCTCCTATTTGCACGACTTATGTGCACAAATTATATGTAATTTAAAAAATGTTAACACATTCACGTATTTCTAATAAATTCTCCTCCACATGGCCTAAACACTTTTTTACATGCAAGGACTTCTGTAAATCGATTTCTTGCAGTGTATATTAAAGCTATAATAAATGTCCTGCACATGTCCTAGGGAAAAATATAAGATAGGCATTTGGTTGGCTGTATGAATTTGAACATCTGGTGTTGGGTTGAAGTGTCACATGGTTATTGACTTCTGTCTGATAACGATGTGGCCTAGCCCTGGTATGTCTATACTACATGTAGTCTAGAACCATGCACACTTGTCAATCCAATTACTGTTAAGAGCAATGTTTGGCAGTTTATTTATTTTAAATGTGTGTTGGCATTGCAACAGTCAATTATGCTAGTTTCAGACAGAAAAAGTAACGAGTGAAAAAAAAAAAACAATCCATTATGTGGATCATGTGCCTACATAAAACACAGAAAATTGGATTATGGATGGCTACTAGTGACGATATTTGAACATCATGTTTTGTTGTCATGGTCTGCATTATTTCCAGTTCAGCTATTTTAAGGTAATGATTATTATGGTAGTATTTTTGAAACATATTGTATTGTCCTTAAAAAGAAATGTTACGAGATACACCTACACACTGTATATTCCACAGATTAGATTACAATTTAAGTTATATATTCAATTTATTTCAATTCACAGCGCTATAATGTATACACAAACCAATATATCAGAATTTACATTTTCTGTAAATATTTAAAAAAACTTAGAACATAATTTAATCAAATTTTTAATTCAACTAAATATCTTCAATTTAAATTATACATTTTTTATTGAAATTATTTCAGCTCATAAAAAAAATACATTACATCAACTGTTGTATGCGATATTAAGAAAATAAATGTATATAAAATCTAAATATGTAGTTTAATCTGACACTATATTTTAAATTACTTTTTTAAATAAATTATCCAATTTTTTGTGTCACTAACTCTTGATATAAAAAAATATTGGTGTCTGAATAATACAAATGGATTTGTTAACCTGCAGGAGTAGTTTCACTACATATTTTCTCATTGTATTTGTTTTCCGCCAATTTTAAGCTTCTTATAAAACTGTTTAGGATTTACTGAAAATGAAAACTTGAGTATAACATATCCATGTAAGTTAAAAGAGATGTTTTCTTATATCGCAGTTGTACTTTAGCATCTTTAGTCGAACAATCTGTTTTGTAAAAGGAAAGAATGGCCAAATAATACATAAAAAGGCTTCGTAAACTGCGATGTTATTTTATCATTCATGCGTGAACAATGTGTGGAATTCATCATGAGTGAAACCATAGAAACGTCGTAACATACCTTTCTAAGCTTCGTTTCTTAGAAGGTGATCTTGAAAAACATTGTGGACAAGATGAAATATACACAAGTGGGGTTTTAAACCAGAATAAGTTTTTTTTTTCTAAATTATTTTTTTATTTAATTTTGGAAACTGATATGAACAAATGAAATGTACGAAGACCTAGCATAAATATTTTTTTATTTGTTTAAATTTTTTGTTTATAAATATATGTATATTACATTTCATGGAAATATGTTTGTAAAGTCTATACCGGACCCTCGATCTACAATTATAAACTTTTAGGACATATTTCCATAAATGTAATATACATATACATAAACAAAAAAATTAAGCAAATAATAGAATATTTATGCTAGGTCCTCGTACATTCTATTTGTCACTATCAGTTTCCAAAATTAAATTAAAAAATAATTTAGAAAAAGGCTTATTCTGGTATGCAACCCTCTTAACATAATTGTATTATTTCTTGGTGCAGAGCTTATGGACGTTTAAACCGCTGCTAAAACGTGTTGTTCAAGCTATTGCTTTCATTTGTTTCTTTGGGAAACTAATTTATATCTTATTAAATGTAACCATGTTGACATTACTTCACTTTGGTTCGTTTATTGGTTGATTGTGTTCTATTTTTTTAATCAAAACTGACCAGAACAAAGTCTGTGTATTTATAGATGTTTTTGCCACTTTTGGAATCTATATAGAAAGTTGAAAAAGAAAAAAAATTAAATTGAATTGGGGCTTTGAGATTTGTAACAGCTTAATGAAGATATGGAATATGGGGATTTGAAGAACCACTTTCATAATTCCCGACACAACCGGAAAAGATTAACTTTCATTTCGAGACAATGCACTGATACAGCAGATGAATTCATTTCTCACAATTTCTGATTTGTTTTTAATGTTTAATTTTAGCAAGCTTGAAGAATGATGGAGTTGATGGAAGCTCCTCCCCCACCCAATGCCAATGGATTCGATGAATTCCTGCAGACTAGCAGAACGGGAAGGAGGAATGCAGTACCGGAAATTGATCCTCCTGCTGTGGATGACATTGATCTACCACTTGCAGTAGAAAAATTAACATGTTCTGGTAAGGAGAGAAAAATGGTCTATTAATAAGGTAAAGGGTATCAAAAGAGTCCATTGGAGATTGTTTATACATCTCATGTAAGGTCAGGATGTCCCTTGAACGCAGCCTAAGCGTAAAAACAGCGTAGAGCATGGAGCATGGCATAGCCTTGAAATGCAGCGTTTCGATTGGTTTCCCAATGATCCATGGTATTCCATGCTCTACTTTGTTTTTACCCTTAGATTACTAAAGTGATGTGAGAATACATTCTCACAAGACCAATACCAATGAAAATACATGTATTTAGCTACATGTAGTTCATTAGGGGCCGTCCATAAATGATGTCACGCACTGGGGGGTTCACACAGTTGTGACGATGGGTGGGGGGATATAAAATGTGACGTCACATCAAAAAATCATAATTAATGCACTACTTTAAATAACAAGTTTGATCAAAATATTTGTGCAAATTTTAGTTTTCCATTGCCTCCTTTTTAATACATGTTTTCTCCTGCAATACCAGAGTGCAGTGCCACATTATACATACAGATTACAATGACAATAAAGCAGTTTTCAAGGGGATGTCAAAGCTTTGTGACGTCATATTTTAGGGGGTCTGACTTTTTGTGACTAAGTGTGACATAAGGGAGGGAGGGGGAAATAAAATCTGCCAAAATCCCTGGTCGTCATTTATGGACAGTCCCTTAGCATGCCTATTAAAAAATGCAATCGGAGTTTAGGAACTCTTTATTGACATTGGCTCTGGATTTGTTGCTTATAATGAAGGTAGGCAATCACCACTAGCACTCATGTGCATTGTGGGCTTGCCTGTCAACAGAAAATGTTGCTTTTATGCTCGACCGACGTCGTTAATCTGACGCAAATTCGATGAATACGAAGTAATTTATTTTCCTCTTAACTCTCTCTATCCAAAACGGGTTTTAATGAACTCCATTTTTTGAAATGTGCATGAAAAGCAAATATCTAAATTGGATCAAAGCGAGCTTAAAATGTCACTGGTGTCTAGGTGGAACCAGCGTTTATACTGTAGTTTCCCCACTTCGAAAATTCAGGAAGGATGAACTGACTCTTAATTGGGCGACTAAAATATCAAATTAGATTCCATCTTGATATTTGCATTCATTTCCACTTTGGGGCCTTAAATATCACACCTTCAACAAACATTGCTTTTTTCTCTTGCCTCTATTTAAAGCTTGGTAACCTTGTTGATCAATTTTAGTGGAAATATGGTTATTAACTAAAGAAATATAATGCGGATTATTATGTAATCTAGGGTAACATTTTGTTTAAGGTCTGGTACATGTATTTTTTATTTAAGGTTCATTACCCTCTAGAGCAAGCCCTATACCTGTAATGTTACATTTTCAAAAGCCATTTTCTACATAACTTATAAGAATGAATAAATGACAAAAATTGCTCAATATTCATCATGTTTTGGTGCATCCAGTTGGCTATTTTTTTTCATATATTTCATCCAGTTATTTTTTAAATAAATGTTTTTGTGAGGTTGTAGCATCATCATTTGGCAGCTAGTGTCCCATCAAAGACGCCCCTATTTCAATTATATGCAATTATAAGTTTATGCTGTTGAATTTGATGAAATAAAATAGGGACCTGGATGCACCAAAACTATTGAGCAATTTTTTTTCGTTAATTTTTTTATAAGTTTTAGAGAAAATGGCTTTTGAAATTTATCATTCCAGGTATAGGTTTTGCTCCAGAGTGCCTTGAGTTGAAAATGGATAAAAAGATCTTGTGATCCAAAATGTGTTATGGAGATGATAAGTTTTAATCAATTTCGCCTCTGGTAATAGATCCTAGTATGAAATTTTTTGATCCTTTTCCCTTTGAAAAAATCTTCCCTGGAAACGTGGTTATATCGAGTTGTGCTTTTGCCTTTTTTGCCACATGCAGAATTATTGACTTACATATTCTTTTATCCTGTAATCCATTTTAGATGGTTACTTTCTATTAAATATTTAACGTAATACTTTAGTCGGATGAGTAAGATCTAGGTCCTTTATATCTAATGAATATTCGCACATTGAGGATGGGGGTACACGTTTTATACCTTCTTCTGTATACAAGTAAATCGCAAAAGTCATTAGTTATAGCACAAAAAATCCTTATAGGGCCTAGCAAGCTCATTAAAAAAGGCTTTAATGTCCAATTTTCTATGTGACTCCAAATTACCTACTGTTCACATGCAAGGTATAATTAACTGAAAATAGTTATTTGGGTATTGTGCTACAGGCTTATCGATTTGGAATATTGATGAGCAAACGATTTGTTTCCATAGTTACTAATTAACCGGTTCACAAAATACAGTTTAAATTACGCGCTTGTATGATTTGGTAGAATAAGACCATATTTTTAATCAAAAAATTTCAAAATCCCATGATTTATTTTCGAAAATTGAATGCAGTTTTATCACTTTCCGAGCATGAAATCGCAGTATTTTTAAAGGACGAAATTATGACATGGCTAGAAAGTATACCATAAATAATAGCATTCGGTTAATAAATGTCCTTTTAAATCTATTGGCAAAAGGCACTCGTATTGGATCGTAAATTTATTTTTGAAGCATTTCTAAAAATAAGATCACGATCGAGGCGAGACATAAATCAATTGCCATCTTCATTATTCGGAAATGCATTTCTTAAGTTGTAATAAAATCTTGAAATTACTTGGAAATATGTGGAATAATTTTTTTATGGTACACTTAAAGCTATTAAAGTAATGAGATGTTGAAGATTAAATAATATCTGGTAATTACCTGATTTGCAGATTTGCTTTATCTCTATATTTATCATTATTTATTTTATTTGCATATATATACATGAATATCATTACTTATTTTGTGCATATAAACGTGTTACTAAGTTCTAAAGCATACCTGTGAATATTTAAAAAAAATTGCAGACATAGTGCTTATAAATATATCCTTTTCTCAGTGTTCGAATATCAAATATCGATTTTCAAAAAGATTCATCCATGTGTCTAAGTATAACGTTGCAGTCTATAGCAATATATGCTCTGTAAGTTTTTATATTTATTTAAAGATAGCCTGCAAAGATGTGTAGTTAATCGTACAAGTAGATGCGTTGTATTTTAGCATTTTCAATATTGTGTTCAGTTACTCTCGCTTTAAAAAATTCATGTAAATTTTGCATATAATATGCTTTTGCAAACTAAGGATTTTTACATAAATCCATGCAAAAAGTTTAGGGATTATTGCATTATAATAACTTGGTTGCCATGCTCTAAAGAAATTTATTTTTAGACTTATTCTGATATTCAGAGTGCAAACTCATGTATAACCCTGAGACTCCACACAACATTTTGGCTAAGATTTTAACACCTAAAATGATGTTGTAAATTTTAGCTGTAAAAGGTTTTTGCAACGACCATAAACAACCTTTTTCATAGTAATAATAATGTATGGCATAAAAAACACCCTTAGTTTTGATTAATGCATTTCAGCTATTAAGACATGATCTTTCATAAATAGTTATTTGATAAGGACGATCTGAAGGCAATATATGGGTGTAGAAGGTTATAAAAAGTCATAATTTCGATATTGGTGACGTGGACCCAAATCAGATTATCCACCAGAGATAACTTTCTAAATTATCGACCATATGATTTCCTACATTTCCTTCCACCTTCCATTCAGCCTTTTTTATTCCAGAAAAATATGATTGCCTTTTTATGAAATATATCATGCTTCAGTTCCTTAGGTGCATTGCACGATGTTGCTTTTGTCCAGTAAAAAGAAAAGAGGGGATAAAAGTGCGAAGTGTTCATAGGAAAGCTAATCAATATGTGGGATGCATAATGCCTACTCCAATCCCCCATATTATGAATTCCATTCATTCTCACATCGATTTTTCTCACATTTTTTTATATTATTTTTCACACGCAGATACTTCAGCGGAATCCTCCAACTCCAAGAACGATAATCCTTGTCCCGGAGGGAAGATCAGTGCTACAGAGACGACAGCAGCTCAACCAGTGGAGGAATCTGGAACGTAATATGTGAGAAATATGTTGATGAAAAAACACAAAAACATTTGGACAAAAGCCGTAAATACAGAAAAGTAAAACCCTACACGTATTGCACTGAATCGGCAGCAAAAAAATTGAAGAGAAATCCCATAATAATTTTGGGATTGAATGTGAATCTCATCTGTGATGCAACTGTTGGTTTAAAGGTGGAGGAACTGCTCTTTCATGGCTTTATATCACAAATCATTCATTGTATTTAACAATTTGTTTTTTTCTTTAAACTCACTCATATTTGATTCAATGTTGATCATCGTTTTTTATATTTTCTTCAAGCAAATATCTGCCGAAGATGCTTGGGTTCATGGTGAGCTTATTCACATGTGCACCGACTCAAAAAACTTTGCAATGTCAGCTTCGAACATATTTCATATTTCCATTTGATAAGCACGAGATATCAGTTTCTTCAATTTTTAATCTGATATCAAAACATAAAGGTACATTATGCTGCATATTTCATTTTTTTAGATACATGTACTAGTATCATGGACAGCATATTGATGATTTTGGAAGAATACCGGTTTTACCAAGCAGGTAGTTAAGGCTATTTACGAGCGTACATGTTGGAGCATTGGGAATCAAGCATTTTTATGAATTCCTGAAATGCAGCTTTCCAATTGGTTGATCGCCATTTCATGATGGCTGGAATTTCTGATTTCCCAATCAGAACGCTGAATTTCATGAATTCATTCAAATGCTTGATTCCCAATGCTCCAACATGTGACGAAAGTATTTTGTGACGAATTTTGAATTTTTTGTAAATTGTTTAAACTGTCAAGTTCATACTCCTTCATGCAGAATCGCCTGTTAGGGAACTTTTAATTTTTCCCGCCAATTTTCAAAATGGCGCTTAAAATCTTATATTTAATTATATTTGAAGGAATATCAATTGAATAGACATAAAAATTATCATTTTGATTATAAAATAGGATAGCACCGTACGTTATAAAGATTTCATGACCGCCAAAAGTCAAATTCCAAAAGAAAGAATTTGCATATACATGTACATGCTGATCTACTGACATTGGTTTACCTAGCTATGACGAAATACTGTTGCATTCTTTAAAATGTTGAATAATTAATTTGTCCAATAACATAAGCTGGTTATAAACAGAAAACTTGTACCTTGAGTCATTTTACAAACGGAGGTGATTCTGTTTAAATGTTTTAATCAATTCTTCTGTGCGCCACATGTTTAAAATCACCTTAAAATTAAGGTAATTCCAAAGAGGATTTAATTCATTAACTGGATTTGTCATTATGGATATAAAACGGTAAAAGGTAATTTCAACTGTTTGATTTACATTAGTTACAGTTTCTGGATCAATAGATTTCAATGGTCAAATATCATCCTGAAAAATATTTTATTTCATAAAAATGGGGAAAAAAACTTTTGAACAACTTTACATACTGGACGTGGAGACAATACATGTACATCTAATGCACATTTACAACTCCTGAAAGACAAAAATGAAAACTATGGAATGGTATAGTCAGACTAGTCAGTAGAACCTGGGATCTTGGATTTCTGAGGGTCTACAATTAAGCTTTAATTTTCCTATATTTTGCATTGTTTATTACTTGTGGAATGACATCGCAAATTTTCAGTTTCAGGGTGGGTTTACATGTACAATTTAAAAGCAATCATTAAATAGCTTACTATAGTCATTCCGTCATTTTTTCATATAAAGATGCTAGAATACTTTTGTTTTATGAAAAACTGATGAAACCTTTTTGTACGATTTTAGCTTTTTTATTATTACTGATTTTGACAGATTTCCCGATTATTTTTTTTTCAAATTCCATATGTCCATGCTCATTATTTTGAGTATACACGAGAACATATGGTTGACAGGCTGCATGATTATGCATAGTTAGCAAGTGAGTATAGTTTTGGGATTTTTTTTTCTTTATTTTTCCTAGTCCTTTCTTTGCTCAAACTATCAATAAATTATTAAGGCAGTTATTTAGTAGTTTCTTAGGTACTTACGTATTATCCTAGACTACCTCAAAATGGGATAAATAGGGATTAATAGGAGACGCCGGCCTGCGGCGCTGCCTAACCCAAACTAACCAATCCTAAGATTAGCTATGCCCCGCCCCTAATCC
>JAQGCC010000743.1:0-30772 GCA_034698905.1 Xestoiulus laeticollis
GAGCTACACAGACTACGTGAATGTCTACGTAAGAATTCTCCATTGGAAAGGGTATGGTTGAAAGCCCCCTTAATGAAGCAATAACTTTTCTACATTACAACATGCTTGCCTGCTAAGCACTAGTGTCATCAGTGATTGCCCACTTTCAGAGGCATATTTCAGTTTATCTGCTACTTTTTTTCAATTTTTATATTTTTATTAAATAGTTCTATGGGTGTATTGGTGGTTGAAAACTTGTTCTTTAGTGTCGTTTACTGGAGTAGTTTCTATGACTGCACATAAACCCGCGCTTTCGGAGGATAGCGGATGATTCGTGCGGATCGATACGATGAGTTAGGGAACAGGGGCCTCCAGCGCCCTCCGGCGAAGGAAACCACAAAGTAGTGTTTTTAGAGCGCCACCTTTTGAAACCTGGTTGCATGCCATCAGACACAGAGGGAGCCACCGTCTCTTGGTCCTTGTTTTTTTCTCCAAACTGAATTTATCGATTATTTGCCATTGTAGAAATACGATTTGGTCGTCCCAATTTCGCTACGTTAGCGTTCACCCGAAGCACTGAACGTTTCTGGGCCAACGCTCTATTGAAATGCAATCTAATTTAGAGGCAGATGTCGAGCGGAAATGACGTCAGACAACCTTCTTTTCAAATTACCACTTCCTAAAAGACAGGATGAGATTTTTAGCTTTTTTTGATTACTTTTGATTTGCATTCGTGGGAAATCGTCTGGTGAAATAATAATAGTTAGTCTAGCTACACGTCCTGTTCTGAAACTTTCATCGAATGGGATTACATGTACAGGTGAACACATTTCCATTTCACCTAGCAAGGGGTGTAGACATGTAGAATAATGTGAATAGGTTCTCGATATAACGAACACCAACGGGGGTAGAACATCCGTTCGTTATACCGAGAGGTCTCTTTTTCCACAGAGTGGCTTTTGTGGCTTTTTATGACACCGAATTGCCGTTCGATATATATAGTGAAGGGACCAGACGAACCATTCGTTATATCGAGCGCTATACAGAGCATTCGTTATACTGAGAAGATAATATGCCTACATGTACATGTATATGATAAGTAATGGTATTTTGGTCGAGATCAACCGCTCTGTTTGTTATATCGAGCGAATCGTTATACTGGGATTCTAATTCATTATAGATTAATGCATTTTGATTGAAATCAACCACTCTGTTTGTTATATCGAGAGCCTTCCGTGTATAAAGGCCTACTATTGTATAGTGATTCAATACTTGCACGAGACAATGTATTAAGGCTGTACAGAAGACTAAAAGTTGCAATTTTAAATATTCTGAATCATTCAAATAACTTCCCAAAAGACAAAAATCTACTATAACGTACTACAAAAAGTGTAATTTCGCATCAAGCTCAAACTACAGTGTTTAAAAATTGTCATTTCTTCCATTCGGACCTCCTTAATGACTCATAAGGGAATTTTTTTTCCACAGGGCTAAATGCCAAATTTTCTGGGGAGCATTATGCTAATGAGACGTTTGGGTTTCAAATATCTCGTTGATCACTTTCTTGAGTTAAGAATCTTTATTTTGGCTCTCATGAAGTAAATTACTTTAGCTGAAGCTCGATACGAGTGATGTCCGGTATTTTATGACTCCTGTTGGAGGTATTGATTTCCCTTTGGCCACCAACAGAGATCTCTGCTTTATGCCCATTTTTGATTTTCGTCTCGACTTTAATGAACAAAAACAATCAATAATGAACTCCTTTATCGGTCATGAAACGTTCTGCGGGGCTAACGATACATCTTTCTCGATTACAAACGAAACAAAACGAAACTAAACTGAAAAAACAATACTAATAGTCTTAAGACTTTTAACTACAATGGTGATAAAGATATTGCAAAAGTATTATGCAAAAGTAGCATCACCTAAAAATAAAAATTATTTTGTTATATGATCATCGAGTTATTTCTGTTTACAAATCGTAACCATGGATGTAAAAAACTGAATACAATGATGCAGAAATTCGTAAAAGTATTTTTAAATCTTGTATAATTTAAAAAATTGCTGTTTGTGCCCCTGTAAATAGGCAATCACACATAGCACGAGTGTTTAGGGGCTTTAGGTTATTGTTAGGTTAGGTTAGGACAGGTCATAGGACAGATCAATAATCACGTGCCCATTACCATCTTAGGTCTTTTGATCCTGACGCTTTTAATTGAAATGTAGCTGTTTTAATATTGATTTGGATTAAATGAATCGATTTGCTATGTTGTTATGTAGGTTTGCCTAACTTCAGGGGCAGCATTGACGAGATACCCTTTTGGTATTTCTGTTTTCATGCAGTTGCCTATTTAGGCGTTAATTGATTGTCGTAAATTAATTCGTCCAAATGTAAATTAGAACCGAATGTCCGTGACCTAGCTCTACGGCGCTTTGGCTAAATGAGCACCGAAGCGGCATTCGTCGTGATTAAAATTCTCTAATTGGCATTTAATTGCCGAATTATTCAGCGGCTCTTGGAATTAATCGATAAATGCCCGTTGTGCAACACCTAGTCAACTAATTTCGTCAATTGAATTTCACATATTCGTTACTGTTATTTCAATTATGAGATAGTGACAGGCCCATTAATTCTTATAAATCTAGCAGATTGCTTCCAAAATTCTGTATTTTATCCTCTTTTAAATTTGTCGAGGTCACGCAATTCATCCACTTGGCATTTGTAATATCGAATTCGCGATGCATCCTGGGACCCATTTAATGGATCTCGATGTACATTAGATGCTGGATTTCCCATGATAACGACACGTGACATGAAATGTTTAATACTAATGGCCAAACGGAAATTTTGTACACTTATTCTAATTAGAAATTTCAATTTAATTAACTCGTTGACCACTTAGGACCCCGTGCATTTGCATTCCAATATCTCAAGCATCGTTTTCAACATTATTGCTCATGTTGGGCCAATTTCAAAATGCTTTTGCCTCTATAGACCTATTTTGAAGCGAGAAATTACCATATCCTAATTAATAGTAATGTTTGTAAAAGTGTTGAGGGAAATCTTGATTATTTATTTATACAATGTGGACGTAATTGACCTTGAAGGGTTTTAAAAGACATGGATAACATGTACAGACATGTCCAATAGTGAGGGAAAAGTAGTTTAAAAACTGGAAAAGTTAGTGATATTCATTACGTTGTTAAAGCTGGCTAGAGACTACCGTCACGTGAGCTCGCGTGATGGTACGCCACGTGGAAAATTGATAGAATGTATTATTTAAAATTGTTTAGTTCCATGGTCGATGCATGTATATCCGGTGCTCAAACTGTTATCACGTCATGCCCCTTACATCACAAATCTGGCCTCACGTGTACTGTCACGTTTTTCTTTTCTGGCGTGTCTACATATTTTGTCACATCACGTCCTCACGTTCAAGTATGTTCCATTTTTTAAAAATAAAAAACTTGGATTCTGTTGTAAAAAATCATCGTGCTATCACTTTAATGACAGTATAGTTTGCTTATTATCGCGATATCACTGTTAAAAGCGTGAGCTCGTGCCATCACGTGAGCTCACGTGACATGATATCGTAATCTGAAGCCAGCTTTAATAGCAGTTTGTGTTATAAATTGGGTCCTAAACCTTCTTTTTTTAGAAACTAGACATTAAGAAGTTTTATTTATTAATTTTTAGTCAGGGAATATTGGTTTAAACACTGGAAAAGTCATTTTGTAAGTGTATAATGTAGAAACGACTTTTTAATTTTATTGATTCGTGTTCTTTTGTGTCGTTGGATTGTCAATATCGTATAAAAGCAATCGAGGCTTTGTTTTATGGCTAAAAGCAACATAAAAAATCCCCCTTCATCCTGCCTGCAATTTGTGTCGCACTTTATAAATATTTGCTAGAAGGCAATTAATATTCATTGCTGGATGTCAACGTGTTTATATCTGTTAATTTGTACAATGTACGTGTTTTTTTTTTTGTCCTTTGTGCAAATAGACTTTTATTTCCCACTGTATACACACAATAGGCCTACTTTGGGGGCGCTGTAGTCGGTTTAGGTCCTTTTGTTCACCATCTAGAAACCATTTTTTTATTTTATTTTTTTAAAAACTTATTTGCTCGTTTTTTTTCCCGTTTATGTACCAGGGACAGCCATAAACGTGATTTATTTAAAAAGGGAGATTACGAAAATGTATGTAGAGAGTGCCATTTGGTATTGACGGTTTCATACCCCAAATTCGGGGTAGGGTAATGGGCGATTTGGCTCCCCCTGGCGATGGAAATACACGTTTTTCATATTTGAACATGCAGTTAACACGTTCTTAACATGTAGAACATGCAAATTATGGAAATGGGATGTGCATAACGTGTTAATTGTGCAAGAACTTTAAATTTAGACTTCAATGAGCCAGCTATTCATGTGCTGAATACAAGACGATGCCAACATTGAATTATTAGTCCAGGTCACGGCTTCTATTTTGTCTTAGACGAAATAAAAATCAAGGATTAAGTGGTCATATCCTACATGGTCCTTCATTGAAATGCCATTCAGGATACATTCAATTTTATTTATGGTTTGCAAGACTTTATCTTCGTTAAATTTGACGAGGTCACGAATTTTATCCATGCGGTCACTGTGTTAGCAGGAATTTATCCGATTTTTATTTTGTCTAAGATAGATTTCGTGACCTGGGCTTGTGTTATATGAAATTAGTATTAGTTTTGTCACCATTGTGCTATTTGCTATAAAGAAAAACACGTGAGAATACTACTTAACGTTTACTCTAGTAAGTGTAAATTTGTGTTTAGTACGTGCTAAAACTATCAATGTAGAATGATTTAGTTGTTTTTAGCATGATTATGAGGAATTGGTTTAGCATGCTGTTGTAATATCATTATTGTTGTTCATATACTAACATTTGTTGTTTTTGTATTTTCTCATGTTGTCCTAGACGTATATTTAGACCTAGTTTTTTGTGCTCTCGCAGTCATAGATTTTCTATTATCATCAAGGACCAAAATTTTCAAAATCTTGCTAAAATGCAGACCAAAAATAAAAAAACCACCGAAGTTGGGTTGTTGTTATTGTTATTTTTTTGTTTTTGTTTGTTGTTGAGGACAATGGAAGCAATTGGTGTGCACTGACAATAGAAAATGTACAGGCTAAAATTTGAAAAAATTGTGTTGAAAACCGAGTGCGGATTGAGGGTTATACCTTAGCTTTTCATCCCCTGCTTATTAGGGCGAGCATTAACCGGAAGCGGAAGTAGATCCTGATGTACCTTAACTCCTCCCCTTCTCACTGAAAATTCAAGTCTGTCCAAAATGGCCGGAGTCCTAGGGTCAATCATGCGCAGGAACAGCCAACGACGGGTAGGTGCCCATTTTTCATTTTTATTTTATTATTATTATTTATTTTTTAATTCAGACGTCTTTTTTATTTACGTAGACATTTTGATTCGTTTACTTCATTTGAATTTTTTTACATCAAGCACTTTTCACTCGATTTTTAATTACACGCACCTAATTCGGCAATTATATATATCACCATTTTTTTAAATTTCTGATCGATAACCTCACTCGTACTTGAAGAGGTTGGGGGGGGGGGAACTTTGAAACCCAGTTTGTATCGAAAAGAGCATTTTTTTGTATCGATAGGGATATCCCCATAGGGACAATCCCCTAGCTTGGTAGGACATCCGCATCGGGACCTCTATCTAGGGATATTTCGCGAGCCCTTGGTGAAAAAAGATATGTAAGAGTCATGGATACAATGCACATCTGTGCATAAATAAACACTGACTTATTACATAAAAGGTTTTGTTTCAAAAAGAGTGGGGAACCCGGTTTTCCCCTTCTCTTATCTCTCCCATATCGAGTGACCCAGCCTATAAGTACACAAAGAAGGGCAATTAAGTTATTTCAAAGGTCATAAAAGAAAGTTAACCTATTAGGTGCAGCTTTTAAACACTAAGGGTAAAAACATAGTGCTATCAGCGATTAAAGAATTGCTTCATTCTAGAATGATTCCTAAAGACATATCTGTGATTTGCTATGCACCCTCACATAGTATAGTGGCGCATCAAAGAATAAGAGCATCACGTGATTCTAGCATGAATCCAGGACACAAACGAGTTTGTCTTTTCTAGAATTATTCTTGATTTTAATGAGTTCTGAATGATATCGAAAACAAGATGTTCGATTACAATCATTGATTCCAGAATCATTCCAGAATCATCCCAGATTCATTCTAGAATGAAGCGATTCTTTAATCGCTGATAGCACTATAGCACTATGTTTTTACTCAAACAATACACGTATAGGATAAACATGGTCCAAATATGACCCGCACATGTCCGCATTTGGTCATTCTGAGGCTGAAAATGGCACATTCCGTCAGGGGCAGCATAATCTTTACCTTATTAGTGGAGCCTACATCTTAAATTATCTATTTACTTGCATTTAAGGAATATTTATGATCAGTTGCACTATTCTCCTATTAATCAAAGTCATTGGTCAGTCACGTTATATTATGGTAGCCGTCGAGAAGCGGATATTCGTAGGTCAATTAACGCTAGCAACCGAAGTAAATTTAGAAGGCAATTTATTGATTCAAAATGGAAACATCCGGGCATCATATATTATAAATGTAATTCAATGTCCACCATTGGTTCTTGTTAGGCTATAAGAAATTACATTTTATACGGTACCATACATCATCGCAGTCGCGATCCGATAGCGCCACCTGTTAGCCGGAAGATTCCTAGAGCTTTTATAAAATGCAGAGTGGCTTATATAATGTACATAACAATTTCGTGCGTCGTCCATCACTCATCTTTGTTTTAGTGAACATTATTAGTGGATTAGAATGTGTTTTTTCGTTTCGGTTTCAATTGTGTGTGGCTATTGTAGGGAAAAAATCATAAACTAGTCGAGTTTAGAAAGTGCACGTTAGAGGGGTTGTCCTATACTCCATGACTACGATCTTGAATTACTAAAACCGATTAAAGTTTAATCTTATTTAATTCTAAGCGTTCCATTAAATTTTTATCTCTTATTCCATAATCAAACCTGACTTAAGAGGGTTGCCTACAAGAATAAGCCTTTTTTCTAAATTATTTTTCAATTTAATTTTGGAAACTGATAGGAACAAATGGAATGTACGAGGACCTATCATAAATATTTTAATTTTTAATTTTTTTTTTATGTATATGTATATTCTATTTCATGGAAATATGTTCATTATTGTAGAGGGTCTGGTAAACTTTACGAACATATTTCCATGAAATGTAATATACATATATTTAAACGAAAACTTTAAACAAATAATAGAATATTTATGCTAGGTCCTCGTACATTTCATTTGTTCCTATTAGTTTCCAAAATTAAATAAAAAAATTAGTTAGAATAAACAGCTTATTCTGGTATGCAACCCCTCTTAACCCAAATCAACCGTATATTACCATATTTGGGTGTGCGGAGTTTTCCCTGCTCGGAGATCTCGGTCATCATTTCAAAATATAGTATTAAGCAACTTTTGGTTACTCGTTGATTCATTTGTTGTTTTTTAAAATAATTCATGCCATCAGGGATTATTTCTGTAGAAAACTTTTTTCTTCTTTTGGACATAAACAAAAGTGTTTTTTCTAAAAATTGAATCTTTGAAGATGTGGAGTTTAGGTCCGCCCCTTATGTGTAAACGATTTGCTAAACTGAACTCTTGACTCTATAGGTCTGTGCCCAAGCGATCACGGTAAGTTGATTTTCTTAAACAGGCCTATATAGAGTTATGGAAAAAGTGATGGAAAACATGTATCGGGTCTTAGCCGGATTGGAAATTCCGCCACAGACACACTGTGATTCGTCCGAATTTGCTATGCTGCTGTGAATTCGATGGTCGCTTCTGATTCAATTAGGTTATTTGCAGCGTTGGTCCCCTGGGATTGCTGCTGCCCCCTTTATTCGCACGTGCTGCCTAAGGGGTTATCCCCTCCCCATCAGATGAGCCTCTTTTCATGGAGAGAGATGAAGATGCGAAGTGGGCTCGAGTGTAATTACAGAAAGAATGAATCGAAGACAAAAGTATATATGTAACTCTTTCGAGATATATTCCTGAAGGGATAAGGAGGAAACGTAACCTTATTATTCTTATTACTAATAGCTAATATGCTATTTCCAAAGAGTAATGCCATTTATTTTACCATGCATACGAGTGGGACATCTTGGATTAGGAAAACCAATTTCTGCTTCATCATGTTGCCACTATGTATAGTGTGTTGGTGCATAGGGTTCTCACTGACCTGGAAAACCTGGAAGTTTGTCAGAAAAAAAGGATTTTTAATAAGTCAGGGAATTTCAAAACCGTTGATAATGATTTTAGCCAAATTGAAAGTGTATACAGAGAAACCTGCAAATAAGGGCACTCCATATAGCGTACTACCTGGAAGTAGCGCACCCCAACAGTCGGCACGGATCGAATTTTTAAAGCAAACTTACCTTTATTTAGCGTATTACCTGCAAAACGTGACTTGCACACTCGTTTTCTGAGACAGAGTCACAATTTTACCTGTGAAGAGCGTACGTCAAAGCAATTTTTCTGTTTTTTGTTAAAAACATTAAAAATGTAACATTTCTTGGTGCATCTTAATTATGGTAATATCTGATTCTTTTTATGTACAATTTGTACATGTTTACTGTTGTACACAGTTGTACATGTACTGTATACACATGGCTGTGTGGTCATCACTTTAGCTGAACCTCGATATAGCATATATATATATAACCCTCCAAATTGCACACCCCATGGTTCGCTCCCAAGCGGATGCGCTATTCACTGGTTTCATGGTAGTCGAATGTAATTATGAAATGTGTACTAAGTTCGTAGACTAAGAACGCAGATGCAATTTTTATATTGATTCGAGGTGTAGACTAAAAGTAAAAAATTGGAAATGTAGTAATTTGCGTGACAGTTTCCAAAGTTTTAGATATTGAAGTGCTGAAACTAAACTGTCGCTCATCTGAACAATTTAAATTTGCAAGTGTTCATTTTTCATCGCGCTTGTTTGAAGATGTGTCAGTGAAAAAATGCAAGTATCCCTCCCTCCCCCCTAACTTCTTATATTTTATCACCGTCACAAATTTTCGCGAAAGCATTTTTTTTTATTTTTAAGATGACATTTTCAACGGTTGTCCTATTTACATCGTGTTCTCTTAACGGACTCCATTCCCTGCCTTTACCGCTCAATTTTTTCAGACGAGAAAAAAACTAGATGGGAAAAACGCTGTCAGTTTCAATTTTTGTGCTTTTTTATTTACGTCAAATTTATTTCGATAAGTCACGAAACTGAAAACGACGTCTTTCTCTCTCTTTTAAATTTCATGAGAGGGTTTACGCTGAAAAATGCTGGTATTGCAATTAGTGATATTTTTCTTGCTGAAATGCCACCAGTTTTTTAATTATGTATTTCGAGTTATTTGGTAAAATTTGGTTGAAATCACCCCTTGAAGTTGGCAATCACTGCAAACACAGATGCTAGCATGGTTTTCCTTTTTACATTTAGCTTAACATTATATTTTACTTAGTTTTCTGCACTATTTCTGCTGCTTTTTATTCATAAATAACCACAGAAAAGCAAAATATTATCAAAATATATACTTTGGAAGCGTATTTCTAAATAAATGTGGAAAATGATTAAATCTGCCCCTTAAGGTTGGCAATCACTGCTAGCACAGATGCTAGTATGGTTTTCCAACTTAACATTAGCTTCAAATCAAATTTTTATACACTTTGCACTCACGTAGTACTTTTGCATTTAAAATCATGGAAGAAAAACGAGATATTTGCGAAAATAGTGATTCAAGCTTCGCGTAAAGTTCTTTTAAGTAGTCCTTTGGGGATTCGCAGACTATTTTCAACTAATAATATATAAAGGAACACGGTTGACGCTTCCTATAAAATGACGAATTTGTTTGTCAAATCTGAGAAATTTGAAATGTTTACTGGACTATAAAAACACCAGTAAAAGAGGGCGTCAATCATCACGAAGTTTGATTGAATTCAACTGGGATTTAGCATACTAAACGCTTTCTTATGCATCGGTGATTTTTTTGGTTAGAAAAAAAATCTATTTTTAGATGATATTTACCCCTTAAGCCCCAATACTCAATCCCACTCATGTGTGACTAAAGTGAGAAATCTATTCGCTTCACATTGACTCTTTCTAGATGCCTTAGATGTTTTAGGAACTACAATTGTCGATAAAATAAAATTTCCAAACATTTGAACATTTTGACCGTCCAGAATTACGAACCAACACTCCGTGGTCTAAAACCATTTTTTTTTGGTGCTCTATTGCAATATCTTAACATTTAAATTCTGCCAGAAGATTTAATAACTAGAAAAATCGATGTTTGCTTTCTACACGTTGAAAGTTTTAAGGAGGTGGTAAAGAAAAACTGAGCGAGATTCTTGATGAGAAAAGCGAGAATCTTATATTGTTGGCAACTTTGTAAACGCGTAAAGTCAAGTTTTCTCGCAATTTTAATATTAATGGGGTCCAATTAATCACTTATTTAAGAAGGGGGCATAATGATATAGTGCTTGCGGATGTAGGCCCCATGTATCCGAGTTCGTTTAATCTTTTATGACGCTTTTGCTTTTGATTCCCTAGACCTCTCTCGCAATGAAGGGGATAACCGTGCATTTTTGATTAGAAAAATTTTGTTTGACAAGCTTAGAGCCTTGGACGTTTAGTTGATGCGTGTCGTGTTAATCGAAATTATGTCGAGCGTTGGAGGATTTTTCGCTAAGAAAAATTGCAACCGAGTTAACGTACCCGTGAAAAGAAACATTTTCCTAATTATTCCGCTACCAAATAGCTTATTATTCTCCTTGTTAATTATGGCAGTTCATCATAGAAAGCATGCTAAAAATGAAAGACCAATCCTCTAAAGTTTTTAAAATATGCGGATATATCTTCGAGTAAGTTGTTGGGAATTGGATTTTAAACCTTCGTCTGAAGCTGTCGGGCTTTATTCATTGATACTGGCTTGAGAAACATGTTTCTAAACTAACAAAAGCATCAAAATCTGATCACAGCCATATTAAAATAATTTTAATAGCAAACTTAATTGCGGCCGCGTTTCGAACTCAATGTTCTTCTTTGGGCGTTACTATAATTTATCAAACAAAATGTTTCCAAACTGAGATCATAACTCGGGATTTACTTGAGGTGATGACTCTTAATATTTCATATTTCACGATTTATCAAGTCTATCTATCATTTATACCCTCTTTGTTATGGGATGTTGTTAAGGTCGGGTTCATATGTCATGATTTTTATGCCACTTCTAACAGCTATGTTGATTAGGGATAGATGTATGCATTCTGCTGAGTAAAGGTCACATAATTGGCTTGGAGACCATCTTGAGAGTCTTTGTTTACCCAAGACAGACTGGCGCCTCATCGAAAAATCCTGCTGTCTATAGGTCAGGGTGGTCCAACTATTCATACCAAGAGGGGTATGGCTAATTACATGTCACGGACTAAAAGGAGTCTAAATGAGGACTCGACCTCAAGGAGTACTCACCCCTTAATGAGTCCTGAAAAGTCTGGAAGGAAACAACACGTTGGCTTCATCGGGCTCGTACAATATGGAAGCCTTGATATGAAGTGCTACGTACGATTCACTTTCACGGAGTCGTGAAAGGCAGTGTTTTGATTGGCCGGTTCGGGATTCAGTAACGTTCGAGTAATGCGAAACGAGGACTAGAAATAAACTGATCATGCAATGACGTCGCCATGTTTGGTTTGAAGCCTCGTTCAGGACTTAGGCCGAGTCCTCCTTTTGACTCCTGTAATTAAGTCGTCAACATTGAATTACCCTAAAAGCAATAGCCTCCAGTAGGCTTACACGTGGTCCACACCCGGAATTAAATTCCCATATCTCATAAATTATATTGAATAGAGGCGGGTTTAGTTTAATACAATCCGAGTTTGGGTGTATTAAACCCAGATATTCAAACTGGGTTTTGAATTGTATTGTTTTTAAAAAAAAAATAAGATGTTAAGCACGTATTATTCCAATTCATCTAATGTAAGAGAATAAGCATGTGTTCTTTCTGGCCATTGTTACCACCAAGAAATTAGCTAAGATAGGCAATAACTCTGGATCTTGCATCATTAATTAACGCTGAATTACATCAAGATATTAATGCATTCTGGAGGAAATTAAAGCCTTAAAGAATATGTATGAATGATTCTTGCATAGTTCATCGTAGTATATATTAGTGTAAATCAGCACACTTTTGGCAACTCTTCGGCTAGATTATCTGGCATTCCTAAATTTATAATTAATGAAATTGAGTGCTGTTCAATTGCCTTCTTGGGAGCGCCGGAATCATCCACCGGACTCATTTATTTTACTATTATTTCCTCGTTAGTTAATGGTAAGTGATTGCGGTTTAACAACGCCATCTAGCGTTATAAAAAAGAGGCGGTGATAGCAGCAATGGAGACTTCCAACTGTAAATGTCAGCTTTTGATATGCTCTGAATTTAATAGACATTGTCCACGGCTACAGTAAATAGCACTATGCATAATATGAGCTTAACGACATCTATCATTTACATTCATTTGAAATTACTCAAGGAGACAAAATGAAATCGGTCATTATAAGTCCCTATATTTAATGAGCCATTTCTCTTTGTGAGTGAGACACAAGTTTCAATTAGATTGATTTAAGATGGGATGAAAGTGAGCTGAGCAGTCATTCATTCAGGAATTAATGTTAAGAGAAAATGGCCTTTAATATAGACAGACTAATTTCTGTACTTTAAGGTGACTTTCTATATTCAATTCATGTGATCTTGTAGCTAGTTTCCAATTAGCAATAGTTTTTTTTAATTTGTAGTTATGCCAGGAGGAAAAAATAATAATTACACTGGTGGTCTAAAAGTTATTACCACCTCACTTTTTTTTCTTAAATCTTATAGTTATGAAAATTCTGTTAAAGTAGTTAAATAGGAAGTCGTGTGTGATCTATATCCACTGAATAAGTTATGGAAGAGCATGGTCTGTTTGTATGAAATCAACTGTTTTAGTCTTCATTAGAAATTATTTAAGGTTGTTATATACAATGGTTTTAAAGAACAAGAGTGGGAAAATCAAAATGGTAGCTACGCTGCAGTACAGTTAGGCGTTATCATTAGGCGTTTCCTTCTGTTCTTAAAAAAAACATTGTAACAACTTTAAATGATTTCGAATGAAGACTAGAAAAGTTGATTTCATACAAACAGACCAGTCTTTAGTTTTTCCTAATTCGACATTTTTATCCTAAGTGGAACGGCTAAAGTTATAATTTGTGTTTCATTAAAAAAAAAAGGTAGTATATTGGTAAAATCTAATAACAACAAGTAATGGCTAATTTACATTAGCTTCATCTTAATTTTGGTATGTATAAAACGATGTTGACACATCACAAGAGCTTGATCAATAGCTGTAATTAAATGAACTCTGCTTTAGCTGATGTTACTTTGAATATGGGGCGTTTCTGTTTCGGAAGTGACGTCATTGGATGAAAGCGAGAAAAAGCGTGTTTGTTTCCTGATCTAATTGCAAATGAATGCGCTCTTAAATAAGCAATGAGATGTAATAGCATTCTAAATGCACGCATAATAATATTTTTTTCTTCTTTTCATTGTCTCCAGAGCCTGAATTAAAAGACGGGGGAAGTGCGAAAGACAGACTCTTTTCCCCTTCTGCTCTTCTTCGATTGCATTTTCAGCTGGAAATTGATTAAAAAATCCCGTGGTCATTGGAGCGATAATACGAAAATCCTCCACAAGGCCGGAATTCAAAGCCATATTAAACACGCTCGGGTTCACTCCATGTACATTTAGGAAGCGTTTATTGTGATAGAAAAAGCAGATTTTCAAATCATTTCTACAAAATTTCATATACATGTCCATGTATTTGCATCCCGTACACGCCTGTGTTAGCAAATTCCGGGAATTCTTCGATTTTCCAGAACGTCAATTAGTGGGCCTGTCTGGATTGATTTTCGGTGAAATTTGCCAAAATGTTCATTAGATAAGTATTGAGACCCGGATTGGCAAAAAGGTGATTTTAACAAAAATATTAAGTATGTTAGTATTTGATTGCTGAAATGTGCATTCGACGTAAGTCTGCGTTTATTTTCTTAAGACAACTAAGCTAGCAGAATGAAAATATCTTAGTCGCAAAACTGTCTTAAGGTGTCTCATGTACCATCTTATTCTTACTTTTAAGATAAGATTGGTAGCTTAAGACCAAGACTAACACCCACCTATTGTAGACATTTTAAGGACAAAACCAGGTTTTGCAGTATTAGTCTTAGTCTAAGACCTAGTCTATTGCAATGTCTTATTCTTACTTTTAAGATACGAGACTTTCATAAAGTGTCTTAAGAATATCACATACCCATTACATTGTGTACTACACTTATGCGTGGAAGCACAGACATTCATAGTTTTAGTCCAGTGTATAATAAGATATTTTATAATTAAGTGTCTTAGTCTTAATCTTATGATAAAGCGCTTACGTGTCTATGTTAAACACTTTTGTCTTAAGACTAAGACTAATATTAACCTGGTTATCATTTAGGTCCCAAATCAGATTTTTTAGATTTGGTCTTAGTCTAAGACCTGATTCTCTCGCTCTTAAGACTAAAACCAATCCACTATGCCCAGAGGTCATCAATTAGGACCCAAAACACGTCTCCCAACTATTCTACTTCTAGATTCTGCAATTTAATGTACTTGTACTAAGTATACCTAATGTACATGTAGTTGAATGGAATGATCTCGTGGGAAAATCCCCAGATGCGAGGACTTTGATTAGCCACGATGCGCATGGTGGCTGTAATTTTTGCAAATTTCCTAGTTGAGCAGAGATATTGGCAATGGCATTGCTCACAGGATATAAAAGGATTAAAGTAAGTGACACCTCCTAATCCCTACAATTTACTACATGCTGCTGCTTTCCAATCTTATCTGTTGTTTCCAAAGCAATTTGGGATTAGCTTCTCGTCTGCTCTAATTAATAATTGGCAACCGGCTTGTTTTCGATAAAAATGCAATCGTTTTAAAAGCAAACAGTGCTCGAAAATAAGAAATACATGTACATCCGAGGAGGTTCGCGCAGTTAATCCCTTTCTATTTTTATTACGTTTTTCGATTTTATTTGGCCAACTTTTAAGTTGCCAAGAAATTGTTGCTCTTTCCCTAAACAAATATTAAAGAGAGGCTTAATGTACACACAAGGTTTTTACGAAAATATTGTGCTTTGTCAAGTGAAAGCTAGTGTTGCTTTGCAAGTTTCAGGCAGTTATCGAACCTCGCCCCTTGACCCTATACCTAAGCCAAGGTCAAATGCAGCTGCACAGTGCTGGATTTGCCATGCAATAGGTTTGTTTCTTTGGCCTGCTCAGTTAGCACTGAACAGGTAAATGTGTTTCATTAATTGTCACAGCAAATAGAAATCCAGTGCAAACCAGGGCAGGAAAAACCTGCACTGAAAATTTTTTCAGGGTAATGTCAGTGCAGCACAGAATCGTCTGCTAGATCGTCTGCTTCATAGTATCCTCATCTGAAAGGTCACTCTCTATTGCATGGTTGAACCAATTCAATGACAGCCGCCATCTTTTTATAGTATTTATTTCTGTTTCTTTGGTTTACCATTTCACTGTGCACTGGGTTTCACTAACAGATAGCTCCGCCCGTTTCCTGTTTGCACCGAGTAGCACTGAGTTGCACTGACTATACAGGCCAAAGAAACAAACCTAATATAATAGAAGTAGCAAATGCTATGGGTTCCACATTTCTGGAGGCCCCTTAATGAACATTGAATGTAATTTAATTGCTTATGGTAAGAACAGTTTGGGGGCATGAAATAGCCTGAAGCAAGCATGATCTGAATGCAGCATTTCGATTGGACAATTGGAAAGTCCCGCCATCGGGAAACCAATCGGAACGCTACATTTTAGATAATGCCTTTCATCGTGACATGCCAAATAACACCGTGGAGCAAATTGGGAGAATAAACAAACAGTACATGCAGGAATGAATTCTTGAAATCAGCGTTTTGATTGGGAAATCGGGAATTCAATCGAAACCCTGATTTCAGGAATTCATTCCTATGCTTATTCTCCCATGCTCCACGCTGTTCTAAGGGTAAAAAGAGCGTAGATCATGTAATAGCATGGAGCATGGCAAGGCCTTGAAATGCAGCATATTTCAATTGATTGCCCGATAGCGGGAATTTTCAATTGCCCAATCGAAACGCTGCATTTTAAGGCCATGCCATGTTACATGCTCTACTCTGTTTCTACCCTTAATCCGGCACTGCTGCTGCACGCTGGTAACCTTAGGCCAAAGTTTTGAATTAGTTTAAGAAAGGTATATGAATCCCGAGTCCAAGGTCATCTACAGTCCTAGGATTCCGGAAACGCTTAGGTGGCGCCTGTGACTTTTGAAAAAGGAGCCAGATTAGGTGTCAGATTGATCAGAAGGAAGAAGCTGGATACTGGCTGGTGCGGACTGTCGATGGACTATATGGTTTTGGATCTGGCATGATGGTAAATTGCTTTGGCCTTTAGTCAAGCTTAATTAAAACCTTGTGGTCCTGTCTCATATCAAGCCACCTCTGCTCACACTTTCTTCCTCGATATGGAAGTCTGTTTTTTTGAGTCTTCATAAAACTTTCATTAGTAACCTAGCTGCCACGTAATGTTGGCTGCATTTTCTAGCCATAATGTAATGAAAGAATGCAATTCACCTCCAAATGGACTGGAGTCAATTTTTGTAAATCCATTTTTGCTACCTGTCATTATGAAAAGTACTTGAGCTTTCATTATGAAAAGTAACGAACAATGGTTCGCACTTAGAAAATGGAGGCTTCAAGCATGGCCCGAGAGACACACTATCTTAGAAGCAGTTAGGAGGAGGATTTTGTTTGCCAACTAATTCGTAGAAATTGCGATACATTAGTTATTTTACTCATGCTTCACACGTACGTGTATATCTTGAGGTTTTCAGGCAGGGATGTTTCAGTCTGCGTTATTGTAGCTGAGGTCAGACGTATCGATTTTAAAAACATGAAAAATGAACTTGTGTCAAATCAGCTTTTAAAAATGTGTTCCTTGGAGAATGAGCACTTTGAAAAATGGTGCATCGAATCGTTATACGTGTATGTACAAATGGGAAATTTTAATAGAAAATAATTTTAAAAAAAAATTATTTTCAAATTAATACAACGTATGAGCTTATCTTGTATACGTCGAACTTGTGGAAATAATATTATTGCTTTTTTTTACTGGAGTTTTAACGTGTTTTTTCTCCTCTATAGTCCTAAGGGATATGTTTTTTCTTTAATGGATAACTGCTTGTTTGGAGTTTCTAGTAATCGATTTTCTTCAATTCTGGAATTAATGTACAAAGTTGAGTATTTATCTCGTAAATACACACGCACACCTCTAAATGTTGAACAATTTTGAATTTAACAGTTTTGAATTGCCCAAATTCAGAATATTGCACTTGGGGCTAGAAACTTTAGCTTTTTCTCGGGTCGATATTTTCAATATTTATATAAGTCAATTTTGTTAAAGCCTCCAATTTGATCCTCTTGATTTCACATTGGATTACTTTGTCCGCTTTCTATTGACACTGTACAGTACTCTCCTTTGAGATTTTAAAAATAAGAAAAACCTTTATATAAAGCAGGGTTGTCCAATTGACTCAACTGGAGTGAGGTTTACTTTGTGCTTACCGTAAGGTCCATTTTATTTATTGTGAAAATAACATGTTTCGTTTCAATATCGTTATGTTTCTTTCATTTCTCTCTGGCCTATTCTTGGCCATGTACGCTGCCATGGCACGTGCTTCTGTTTTTTTTTTTTTTTTTTTTCAAAGAATGCAATTGGCACGTGCTTCAGTTTTGTTCCAAGTGTAGAACATTTGCACATGTTTCTGTTTGGATCCAATTGTAGAACACTGGCACATGCTTCAGTCATGTTCAATTGTTGGAATTTAAAAATGTGATTTCTTCACTAATTTCAAAACATTACAGTTGATTTCATGTTTATGCCAAGTTCAATTCATTGTAAGTAATTCAATTAAAACGTTATATTATTTCAATAAGTTATTGTAATATATAATACAACTCATTGAGTGATTGAAAAACACCCGTAGTATCATGTTTTGCAGTTATTTGGTTCTACATTTTTTGAATATCCCCCATCCCTTTCAGAATTTCTGATAATGATGAGATTTCATACATGCATCAAAATGTCCCCTTTTTTAAAATCTATTATTTTCGCTTGATTAAATAATTTACAAGTTGTATAGGTCATTCAACAGGGATGGGCTGAAGGTGACGATTTTTGATATAATAATCACTTTAATTGGAAATTAAGGTTTTTCGCGTCATCACTCTGTCGTCTTTAGCACATAAAAATGGTGTTTGTGATTAGGCAGTAAAGATTCGTTGAGGTGTGAATTTCCTTTTGTCGCTGGGGGAATTCTCCGATGAAATTGGACTGAATTTTTTAAAACAAAAAGGGACTCGTTTCACCTTTTTAAATTTCCTATTTGTTTCGAAGGGACGTCGAGGCTTCGGCTTTTTGATTGCATTTTTTGTCCTCGGGCTGCTCGTTCATCTCTTGTCAATTTTTATGAGAAATTTAATGCAACGACGACTTATTCGTTTTCTTCCGCTTCACCTACCTTTTACGATCAACTTTTTCTACGGATGCTTTTACGGCGGGGCTGCTCGATTTTTTGAATAATCTCGCTCTCTCTATTTCTCGGTTCAGATTTCCAGTTCAAAAAACTGCAGCCTCTTGTTTCGCCTTTTATGAACTAGATGAAAGCAGCTTAACGTAAACTTTACTTCGCGGCACTAAACCGGGATTTTAGTCTCCCTTTGATCGCCTTGCGGGATTTTAATACCATTTCTTTATGAAAGGACCGAAATAAAAACTGCAGGGTGTCCGGGAGGAAACCTACCGAAATCGCTTCCATCGGGTGGAAAACTCATTTAAATGGACCGTGGAAACGGTTCTTGGAAACGGAAAGTTAGCTTGTTTACTGTTTTAATTCTAGGGTCCAGCTCAAAAATGTCAAATTAGCAAGTTCTGTATCAACAACGTGTATGGTGACACCCTATATACAGTGACCAACTTTGCACAAAAAAAAAAATCGGTGGTCACTCTTAACAGGTTTACTGTATTGTGGGTCGGTACACTTGGGTCCACCCATACACATTTTCTTCCAATTGGGTTTCAAAACTCGTATACAGTATGGCCCATTTTGGGAAAATCTGATCTAAGGTTAGCAAATTTTCAAACTGTGATGGAGGAATGCCCAAATAATTTGTGAGATAAGGAATTAGACACATGTTAGGCAAAATAAGCAACAGAGAGACAGAAACCAACGTCAAAGGGTGAGCAGGCCGTAAGTTGAAGTTCAGATAATGGAGACTCAAGCAGTAATTTTATTTTATTTCAGCAGAATATTCATGCATGTATCTCTGCTTGCATTTATTTACAAACATATTCGATGATAATCTAAAGATCTTTCAAGGTCGTAAAAATGACCTTTGGTTTTGAAAACGTATATTTTCTGAAACTTAAAAAGCAAAACTGTTACGAGCTAGATATGCAGTAGCTATAAATTCGACTTCATTAATTGGTAATTTTTCGTGGAATCATATGTTTGAAGCGATCTCTCTTAGGGATTTTCGAAATCCGCTATTCAAGAGTAGTCATTTATAATTGTATCAACCATTTCCATGACAGCAAACCGTATTTTCCACGAAATCGGGTTGTTTACTCGGAAGGTAAACGATTTTTGATTTCCTTTTTTGAAATCCTTTTTTGGATTTGAAGTGGTTTTTCCCATGCACATGCATGTATCAGTGACTTCAATGATTCCGACTGCAGCTCCCCCTGTGGCCACGACACTCGACGGATGCCAAGTCCATTAGTGGTCAAAGGGATATGGTGGGATTCGGATCGATATATCGATATAGGTGGACGTTTTTCATAGGGATATTTCTCGATAATCTTTTAGCATGCATGCCCCGAAAAGTTAATGGAAAGTTTTTCTGTTGACCCTGGGGATGTATGGCCAGATGGAGGTGATGATGGTCCAGTGGGAAATGAAGAGTGGACTCACGTCACAAAAGGCCAAAATGTAAATAGAAACTGTTTTTTATGCTGAAATTGCGTGCCTCGTAGCGTTTATATGAGACAAAACGCGAACGTTGACCACGGGCGATGACCAATTGGTGGATGTCACGCTTTTTCCTTTCCTAGTTTTCATGCTTTTTTTTTCTAGTCTTGGGGACAAAAATGACCCGGCAGAGCGAGATTATTAGTGCCAGCCTTTTGTGCGGCCAAGATTGATGTAAGGAAAATCGATATTTTAGTTTCAAAATACGCGTACCGGACCATCATTAAATTTGAATAATGTCTTTGCAAAGCAACGAACCAATACCGATCATTAGCGAGCCTTGGCAACAATGTGAAAGCATGGATTGATTACATTAATATCCAATTTTTAACTACATGTTTCGTTTGTTTGAGGGAATCGTATGCGGTACGCGTGTTTGTTTTCTTGTCTGCGGTCATTTCTGGAAGAACTAGAAAAATCCAGTGTATCATTTGCTCGAGTGTGTGTCATCATTATATCATTTTATAGTTTCTATTTCTAAAATCCCGCATTTGCTGATATATACAGTATATAATGTAGTTTTTAATTTCTACCCCCGGAGGTTTGGTTTACTAACAATACCCACAAGCTTTGCCTGTTTGCCTGCTTTTAGTGTTCTAGGATGAATACCTCTGAAATTATCTCTTTAAATGCCAAAAAAGCAGTACTAGTTTTGTGAATTCTATCTTTAAAATATGTTCTAGCTTCAAACTATGCATTTTCAAATTATACAAAATTTGCTAATGATAGCATCAATAAAATTTTTAAATTATAATACTATTTTGGTATAATAATAATGTTACTAACATGATTTGACATTTAGTTTCTACGACAAGTGGATGAGTGGTGATAACAAATATCCCTTTTTTATACTTGTATTAGCCGAATTTCTTACCGATTTTTCTGCTACGTATTTATAAACTTTAATAAACTAGTTATTTTGTCAAATGAAATTGGTTCAGGCATTCGGTCAAATCCGCTACAAGCTTAATAACTTTTTCTTTTTAAATTTTAATTCTATTTTCGTATTTAGCAGCCTAAATTCACTAAGAAATATTGTTTTGATTTGCTAGGTGTACAGAATTTAATTCGTGTTTGGCGGTGTTAAATTCAGATCGCTGCCCCTGAGATCTACGTAGTTAGGCAATCTAGCAATACACGCGAGCTATGCCTGTTTGCCCATCATCGTTCCACCAGGATGAGCAACTCTAAAAGTACAAGGTCTTTACCAGCCTCTTTAAATGTCATGATTTCATGTCTCATGGTGTAAGATGCTTGGCAAGGCCGTGTCTCTCTGCCATCTCCTCTTAAATCGTCTCCTTGACTTTCTCTCCGCGTAATCTTCTCCAGCGCGGCGCGCCGTCATCTGCCCGAATCACATCTTCCGGTTTCACCCCATCCTCACGTTTCCGGTTCCACAACCACACGAACCCCCTTGCCACATCTTTCCCCCCTCCCACACACACACACAACCTTCACTCCCTTTTTTATTATTCTTATTTTTTTTTTTTGCTCTTCGCAACTACACTTACGCTAGTTTCTCCGGTTGATCTCCGGATGGCGCCATGGTCTCCCAAATCCTCTCTCCTCCAGAGGTCTCTACAGTCGATTCTCATCTCGTAGCACTTTATGTCGACACTCGGCAGGAGAAGGCTTCTCGCTTTTCTATCCCACGTGATTTTTGCGCGTAATGACCAGCCGACCAGAGGTCACTCTCTTCGCATGTCAGGGATTTAAAAAGTCGCGCTTTTTCACTTCGTTTCGGTAATTTTTTTATGAATTTTTTTGTTTTTTAAACATTTTTGTTTTGCAGTTTTTTTGGGGCTTTTTTATCTTCCTTCTACTCTTCCTGCGATATAGCCCCCGACGGTCAGCCGATTGACCGTCTCGTACTTCCGCTTCTGTCTTCTATCGCTGCTTCTTCCGTTGTCTTTTTTAAAAAAAAAAAAAAAAAAAAAAGCCTGACTCGAAAAGCTTGATTTTTTTTTTGCACTTGGCTATATTCTTCTTCTTCTTCTTCCTATCCGATTGGATTTTGTGTGTTTGTGCTCGATAAAGTCCTTTGTTTTTCTTAACGATGGCCGGACGAGGTATCCACGGAGCCATGCGCATCAAGGTATAACTTAAGTGACACTCGAGTGTCGCCTATAATCTATCTCTCTCACTCTCTTATTTTTCTAAGCTTATTTATCCTTATTTTAATTTTCCTTTTCAACTCAATCACGGTGATCGATCCAACCCTTTCAAAGTCGCATTTCTCAATTGCTGGGTTGTACCGAGCAATATAAGGGTCCCCCTTAATCGAAGGTTAAGTGAGGAGGGTTTGATGCGACTGCACAAATTATTACACAAATTTAGACCAATTTGGTTACTGCAAATTAACTCACTGCAGGGTCACGAACGGTTAGAAACGTGTAAAATGGATGTTTGAATATACATCGCTGTTAATGTCACTTTATAATTTAGCATCAGTTTTAAATGACAAGTTTTAAAACTAACATTACGAAGCACTCAAACATTTACAATAATTTTATGTACTTCGTAAAAAATTTTTAAAGGTAACACGCCAATTGTACTACTGCTAAATTACGTAATTGTTGTCAAGAAAATATTTAAAATTTGTCGGTTAAAAAAATCAGTTGGGCATGTAGTTCAAATTTGTGTTAATGTGTGATTTCTATGTTTTGGTCATACATTTTTATAGTTCGATTAATCAGATTTATTTGATCCATATTTACACGTTTCTTTATTTTTATTTCTCTTCTAAAATGGAAATTTGAACTCAATATTGAATTTTTGCATTCATTTCGGATGATATCAGATTTGTGGACCATACTTATAAGAAAGGGGTAAAAAATTGGGTTGGATCGATGATATTTTGAGATATGGTATGTATATAGTATGGCGAAAAGGGTCGTTTGGATCATTTGCAAACAATATGTTCTTAGTGCAATAAAACTACAGTAAATCTAAACTTTTTACGATGCGGAATTAAGTAATTGAACAAGTTAAGACACATTTTTTTCTCTCCAAATATTTACTTAAATAATTGTATATTGTAGATGTGCAAATAAACATCGGCAATCTAAATAACTAGTTATAAAATAAACTTAATCTCAATTGAAATTATGAACATCTTACTTAAATGTTAGGATTGGCATATTTGAATTAAAACTAATCATGAACTTACTAAAATTGGTTTTCATGGAGAACATGTTTTATTTGTTCACCATAAAACAAGTTGGATGACCAATGGCCCTTTTCGCCATTGTATTATTCAAATTGCCCTTCCCATAGATCATTACCTTTGATATTTTGATCACGCGTCGTTGACCTTTGACCTGTATTAATTAGTGATTTGCGTTTGATTTCACACACTGATGAACTTTGCCTGAGACGGAATCTTGCTTGAAATCCCGCCTGTGCAATGAGAATCACGAGAATCTCGCTGATTATTTTTGATGATGGATTCTTAATTACTGATCATTATTATTATTATTATTATTATTATTGATCCATAAATGCATGAGGATGCGATGAAGCACGTCAAAGTACACGAATTAGATTTTCACGAACACTTAGTTTTTAATAGTTGGAAGCCTGAAATTAGATTTCGGTTATTTAATCGCATGGTAGTAAATGAAAAGCACTTTTGAAACATGATTTATACTTATGGTTTCGTGCATAAGCTCATCAAAAACTCATCACGTGATCAATTGCGGTGAGTTTTTGATCACGTATTGTTTTTCGTAAGGATATTTCATATTTTATATTATTATATATTACATATTTCGTACCGTGTTTGGATGGGGCTACTACTGTATATAGACTCATTTTTCTGGGAATACCAGGGTTGAGAAATTTTATAGCATCATGTAGTGGATATATTCACATTAGGTCCCATATATGATGAAAAAGAAGTTTGATCTAGAAATATGAATATAGGTATAATTTCTGAAACCGCCATGTATAGCTTTTCCACAAGGATATTGAAATTTGATGTATACTTCTTTAATTATAAATTTTAAATATTTTGTTTAAGATATGGGTTGTTTCAACGTCAATACTTTTTCGTAATCTACCATTTGAAATAATTTTAATTAAGAAAGAGGCGATGCTCAATTACTGCTTGATTTTGCTCTATTGTATAAATAACTGTACATTTTCAAGCTTAATATTGAGAATGTGAACATTAGTAAGAAGATATGGCGACGTTGGGTCTTGATATAACTGTATGTACATTTTGTTCATATCACTTCCCAGTCGTTTTCAGCTATTAGATATCTTCCATCTCATAAATTATGAACCAAGAAATAAACGAAAAATAAATCGTTAAATTGTTTTCGGCCACATTTTTTCTCCTTTTTCAAATAAATTATTGAAACGGCGGAAAAAGAGTTTATTAAAGAAGAAATCACATTTTTTTCCCTGAAAGTGTTTGGAGTCCAATTGAGTTTTCACTTATTTGGAATTCTTAAGGTGATCGTAAACCCTATGATGGCATACAGACACGGGTGGAAAAGCTATATATGGATTGGTATGGACTTCTATTTGCAATATAAAAATCACATTTATCATTTATAAGGCCAGATACAGGGTGGACCAAAAGTCAGTACCACGTATCCTAGTTGTGTGTGCTCTATCCACTCATTTTATTAGATTATACCTATGACCATTTGTTCACGAAAACCCAAATTATAATTTATTAGCCGTAACACTTGGGACCAAATGCAAAATTAGTAAAGGTAAAAGAAGTCAACAATTTAAACTTGTTATAGCTCCTATATTAACCTATAGCTCCTACTTTTGGCGTTTCCCTGTTCTTAAAAGCGTTGTAACAATTTTAAGTCATTGCAAATGAAGACGAAAACAGTTGATTTCGTGCAAACAGACCATTCTCTTCTTATTCCTAGTTTGACCTTCTGCCTTAAGTGTTATATCTAAAAAGTTATAATTTGGGTTCCCCTGAAAAAATGACCGTATAGGTAAATAGAACACACATGACCTCCTATTTAACTGCATTAACAGAATTTTTATAACTATGAGATTTAAGAAAAATAAGTTGGGTGGCAGTGACTTTAGTACCACCCTGTATACAATATATTTATTCTTTCAATGGCTATAAATTGACATTTAGGGTCATGTGTTTTTTAACATTCAGGGAATTTATGCTATTTTTAAATGATGTTAAGCTAAATTTGAACTTACTGCGTGTAAAACTTTTACTCCAATTTTTCAAATTTTTATAAGAGATTTTCTAAGTTAAATTACTTTCTAAAAACAGCGAGATTTTTTCATCGCTCCCATATAGGGTTTAAATAATAAAAAAAAATGATTTTGACGCAAATCCGGAATTTTTCTCTTTTACTCAATAGCACATATAATGAAAGTTACAAAAGCTTTTGTAATATTTTTTTTAATGAAAGCGTGAGGAAGGAGAATCGCAAACACTGCAATTGTTTAATCTTCGTTTTGAATTTGCATAATAGTGTGTGGGACGCATTTTGACGTGAAAGGGAAAATCATAATTAAATAAAATTAAGACTCGCGGAGCCAGAATAGCATTTAATCGTCGATTAATACTGCCAGAATGGGTTTTAATCTCCGATTAAGGCTAACCGGAGATTTGGTGCAACAGCCTAACGTTCTCATAAGCTAATTACTAAAGCCGTTGGCAAATTTAATGCTGTTTGCAATGAACTATATAAGCACTGTATATGCAAACATGTAATTATTCAGCAGAACAATTAAATTGTACTTGTGCAACTGTAGTTTTAATGAAAAGTTTTATTACGCAAAATAATATCCTGCTAACGCAAATTAAGGATTCGTAATTAATATTTTTATAATTAAGTCGTATAATCTAGCATACATGAAATTTATACATTTTCAAGAGATCTTTCACTGATTTAAATGGGATTTTTCCCTTTTCAAATGATAGTTGGGTTTATTTTTTATAGAAATTTGCTTTTTAGGTGCTTTGGAAACAGCTACATTTGGCTCTTAAAATCTATTTGGTCGTTTTTTTTTTTGTTTGTTTTTATAAATCTAGGGATCATCCGACATTTCTAAGAAAGATGTAAATGTTTTAAACTCTAATAATATTTAAGTTCAATTTAATACAGACGATCCCCGATATACGTTGTTGTTTATATTACGAAATAAATTTGTAATTATGTAAGTTATTTGAAAATAAGCCGTACAACCAACCCACGTAGAAAAACTAGATGGACTGGCAATATGTTGAATAATTTCAAATATGTTTATAATAATTATAATAAGTATAACTATAACTATAATACCGTAATGATAAGCATAATTTTGGAGTTAATATTGCGAAATTTGTAAAAAATAAATAATAGTAGGTTTTAGAAATTATTAGGTAAACTCATATGGAAATATATTGATGGACTTGTTTAGCAATGTATGGGTCACATTTTCTGTTATAACCATTCTTAGACTTGTATGATTACCTACTTTTGATGTATGGGTACCTATGTGTAACTGTATATCGGGGACACCCTGTATTTTATATAAGCTTTTTGTCGTAATGTGCTAATGTAAATAGGAAAGGAAACGTTTCTTATCTCAATTTAACTCAGTTGCACAAAAATCTTGGCAGTTTCTTTTATTTAAATACATGTAGTGTACTTTCTTTCTGTTAGAGCTGTATTTCCACAAGCCTAATTGGCTGCCTTTTTTCTTATGTTTTTATATGGTTTTGAGTCACTCTATTAAATTTGGAAATTCTGAAAACATTGCAGTATATGAGATTGCCAGATAGCTGAAATTGGTGGGCAGTTTCATGAATAATGCTGGTGAAAATGTTGAAGTTTTACTTCGGCCGACATTCAGTTATAAAAAAAAAACATGAAAAATAGGATGTTACGAATTGAGATAGTGCGGGTTCATGGAATTTTGACATCTATAAATTTACTACAAAAAAATAATAATAATAAATAAAACTGAACGTTATTTTCTCGTTCGTATTGACATTGATAAATCTTCAAATGTTTCAATGTTTAAGTCTTTTTTAAGAAAAGTTAAAAAAAATCTTACATTAATATAAAATGGAAACAAGAATTTTGCCAAATTAAAAAGAAATGCACTTAAAATGTTGATAAATAATTGAATTTAAGATATTTATTATAAATAATTTAACTGTCGGTATCTTTGTTAGTTTCGCTTTAAAGGTATTCATTTATATAGAGAGAGTATCCATTAGACTGCTTAAATGAAATTGCATAAGTTTTATTTTTCTGTTATTACACTCGTAACTTTTTAATTACTTGGAAATGAATTGGGGATGACATAAAATTTACTTTCACGTTTTTGAAATGACGAAATTTTAAAATTATAAGATTTTGGTCTGTTCAGAAATTTATACTTAAGGTACTGTGAGGGTCTGTAAGGCTATATGTGAGGTACCATAAGAGAAAATCCAATTTATAAAGGTGGATATATATAGAATGAAGGGTCAAATCTATGGGATGATTTGAGTTTTTTGGTACTTTTGGAGATTGTGACAGTTTCCTGATTTTATCTCGTAATTAAATCGATCAGGTTTCCCACATACCATGGAAATTGAATAGGCATTAAATTGTAAGTTTAAAGTCAGGGAAATTGAATAGACATGGAATAGCAACGTAAAAATTGTAGAAATTCAATATAAATAGTACAGTTGTTTTCACATTGTCATCTAAATATAAATGGGGAATTCCCCTTTTAACCAATTTGAATATTATTAGCAAATGAAAATATAGTAGTTGGTGTGACACCATGATAAATTCAAGATAGTTATTTGCAGAATATTGTAAATTGTGTTATAATATCACATCATCTTTAAGCAACTACATGTATATAGACTTGAATTTCCAGTCTTCAGAATGGTCAGTGAAAACCGTTTACAAACTGAAAACGTCAAAGAAGTTTAAAATTTTCATTTGCGTGGGAATCCTGTAATTGTTTTTTAAGATTTTTAATTCTAATTTAAATCATTTGAGTTTTTCATTCAAAGTGTTGATTTAATATACGTAATGTACTCGCGTTATAGTTGATTCTAGATAATAGTTTTCGGATTTCAGTAGATTTTCGATGAGATTTTTTTGTTAATATTTGTGCATGGAATGACTTTCACAGATCCCCTCACACCTTTTTTTTCTTATTAAGAGAGTTGCATTGAAATGATTAGTTTTTATAGCGTTTGAAATGCTGTTGACGATCTTTCCCATAGCAATCCCGTTGCAATTAGCAGTCATCTTTAGTTGCGTATACATGTATATCCTGAATGTAAATTTGGGCGACACGGGAGTTTTTTTTTTTTTCCACCGTGATATAACATTGAATAATTGATGAATTGAAGTGCGATTCATTTTCTTTGGACGTGCATTAAATCCCGTTTTGAATAATGGGTTTTTGTGGCTAATGGAGGCTGTGAAATCCCTATTTTAGAGAGCATCTTACTTGAATTTTCTTAGCAAAAGCATGTCCTCATCAGTCACGTTTTGAATTAAACGATATGACTTTGGCACGGAAACTATTACAATTTGCCTCTTATTTTTAATCCCCCACTTTACACATCGTATATAGCCTTAGTGGAATGTGTTTTAGCATTCTATCTCCCTCCCTTTCCCCCCACTTTTATTTTATCATTTTTTATTATTATTATTAATTATCTCCCCCAACCCCACAACCTTCTTTTTCATTGATTATTTCAATATTAAAAAGTACTTGATTGAAAACTATCGTTGCCCCTATTCGCTTTTCCAGCGATCACGGCCTGAAACAAAAGGAAACGAAGCGCCACCACACGGCAAGGTTAGTCGTAGGACAGACGATTCAAATGCATTACTATACTAAGACAAATCTCACCAGGACGTTTTAACAAAATTAACCACACACATATTTTAGAAAGTTACGAACCGGCTAAAATTTTAGCCGCAAGGTCTCTGCGGTAAAATCTGAGCATTTTCTGTTTTTCAAGTTTTGAAAATATGTAATATATTTCTATTGTTGAAGTAAAACATGTATTGTACATGTCTAATTTGAACAATTTTTAAGTTTTCAAGTAAAATTTATTTTCAAATTTTCATGCAAGACCTTTTTTGAAATATTTATTGCGTTCATGTGTAACCTAATTTTAAAATTACCACTGCATGCGTAGAAATCAGAAATTAAAAAAAGTGGTTGTACTGGCCCGCGAGTCACACTATATAATATGTGATTTCCCACTTAGTTGAAATGGTTGACCGCTTTTAAAACGCCTTCTGAGATTTTGTCTTAATTATTAATGGACCGTAAACACTCGTTTCGTAACGCTCATGTGCTATATATTCGTGCATTAATTAGTAGCCTACTCTTAATTAAACGAATCGAGTGTTTGCTTTAGGCCCTAATTTCGGCACCGATGAATCTTTTTTCAACTTTTTCTATGTTAACGATGGGTTTGCGAGGGTCTTCACCGAGGGTCTTAATCCCCCGGTTAACGAAGATTCGTGCAACCCGTCGCGAATGTCGTAGAACTTAGATTTCCTTACAGAGAGTGCATTTTATCCCTTCCGCACTGACGGATCATTCTTATATTAGAGTGAGAATGTTATACACAAAAGTTTCATTGAAATCTACCAGTTATTAAGAAAGTTACGGACCGGCTAAAATTTTAGCCAACAGGTCTCAATTGAAATATCTAAACATTTGGTCAATTTTCGAAAAGGCGATATATTTTTTTCACTTGCCTTTGGCAGATTGTGCGGATTTTTAATATGATACGATATTTACAATATGTACATGTTAATTTAAATGCTGACATGGCCGCGAAGCGTCCCCTGATGAAATAAAAAATTATACGTCTTCCGCTAGGGACAGATTAATCGGTAAATATAAGGTAACGAGCCAACTAATTAATCGTCCCCTGGTGAGTTATTGAGAGGTTTCATGCTTATGACGTCATGTAGACAGACTGTGTTTGTTTATCTGAATTCTTAGACACTTTTTGCTAGCCATTAGTGTCCTATTTTTGAATTTCCAGTCGAACGAGTGGTCTAATTATAAAGTGGAAAAGTCGAGGAAAATTAGAAATTTCTATAGGAACCCTGATGTGGGAAGGATCCGTAGAAATGCTTTTACGCCTGACACCTCAAGGCTGCATGGTGAAAATTTTAATTTGAGGATACGTGTTTAATCAAATATTTAATTTGTAAACCGAAGCAAATGAGACGAAAAGCAACATTATATGAAAGACCGCGTAAAAGAAAGCGGAAATTGTATAGATTTTAAACGTAAAAAATGGCCTCCCCAAAGCAGTTTTATTGGCTAGAAGAACGAAGAAATGTATTTTAATGTACGTGTATTTGTGTTGAGATACGAGAGAAATACGTCTTAATATGAAACTCTTAAATATGCCAACGTTTTCAAAATTGAAACAGATGTTAGTAGGCTGCGATTTGAGAAATGAGGAAAGCATTAAGGCTGAACTGCACACCCCCATTCCTATGGGGAAATTTTGATACATACTTTTAAAAAAACTACTTGTTATAA
>JAQGCC010000744.1:0-30771 GCA_034698905.1 Xestoiulus laeticollis
AAAATATATTTTCAGAAAGCCTCTTCAATTGTGGTAGATTTATGCTTAAGCCGATTCACCAATATAAAATATGGTATAACTTTATAAAATCTACATTAATTTAGGTTTCAAACCAGATTATAGAATAGCCAATTTTGGTCAACAATACCAATTAATAACATTAAATTTCAGATTAATTGTTTCTGGGTTTTGCACAGATGTTCATTTCAAGTAAATACGTATCCTAATTTTGCGAGGGAATTTAAGATCACCCTTATTTACCTCTGCAATAATCATCATTTCATTTAATACTTGAACCATTTACTGATTGATTCTGGGTTTATCTAAATTCTTCAGTTTCACCAAGAAAATGCACTGGTTTAGAATTGATGTTCACGACGTCTCTGTGCCCACCCAAACCATTCAGGGTTTAAAGTATGTTTATTCATACCAGTTGTTGTATATGAGCTTGTTTGTTTGATTGACGACAAAGAAATGTCACGTTGTTTGTATTCATTATACGAATTATTTTACTGGCATCTACAATACCAGAGCCATATTGATGTATCAGTTGTCGGTAAACCAGTACTGGACCAGTATGGGGTACTGGAGACAGTCGTATCGGTGACACTACTGTATTTTTTCGGACTATAAATTTTTAAACTTCTGGAGTAAACGGATTTTGGTAGAACAAAGCAGCAATAAATTACACCTTATATACAGTTTCACCTACACTTACGCTAAAGCAGACAACACGTGCCTCCAAATACTTTTATTAAACCAATTGTTTTCATTTGTGTAATCAGGCCATGCACGGCAATAGGCCTAGCGACAACTACTTCTATAGTACATATATATTTTATAAACATTGTCAAATGCAGGAAGCTTAGAGTATTATCAGAAATTTATTCTTTTCACAGATAATATCCTTTTGAAATTTGTTTTAAAACAGCCCTTCACATCAAACCCATAACACTACCATTTTAGCACCGACTAGGCTAAAAATACCTGTTAATGTCAGACGCTATAATAGACTGTTAGTAGTTGGTCGGACTTGCTTCAGGTTTCTGATGCAGAAAACCTTGAAGCTTGCGAATAGATTGTTAGATTATTGATCTAAATTTAGTTACGTAATGAGTAATCTGATCATTGGCAGCTATGCTATTGCTTTTACTTTTATCTCTTATATATCAACCCTCTTTAATCTCGCTAAATATAGACAGGCAGGTTAATGATGGAACATGAATTTAGCTATCCATATGAAATTTCACTTCAAAATTAACTTTTAAACGGAGTATTTATCACTTGACGCTTAATTATGCACTCCGAATAATTAGAGGGATTGAGCACGCCTCCTTTAATGCTCCCTTCATGCTAACCACATTGGCAGCACTGTATGTTATTCCAATGCGTACTCGTTAAGGTAAATCAGTTGACGGGGCATTAAGGGAGGCGTGCTCAATCCCTCTATTGACTTTCTTAACCCCTACCTTATGGCATTTATATACTGTACTGACTGTAGGGTAATATTTTGAATTGAATTAATTGGTCAGGCATTATTTCCGAATCATGAAGAATTACAAATACATTCTCGTAAAATACAAGAAATTAAAATTAATGCTGATATACTTTTATACTAACTAGTCCTCGTTATACATAATCATTATTTTTAAAAATGCAATCAATACCTAAAAGTATTTGATTTACATGTATATTGTGATTGATTTTATTAACGAAGCGCTATATGGTGCATAAAGGCTCTGGAATTTTCTTATAAATGGTATTCCATCTTTAAAACAATTTAGCGAAATTTTAAGTTAATTAAAAACTATTAATTTCCTCTAAAATTCTAATCTTTTAACAGAAATGGCAAGAAAAACAATGAATAATATCATTTTGGCTTATTAATTTACACATGCTTAACCTGTATGAAGCATTATTGAAAATTACAACAATTAAAATGAGTTTAAATATGATTTATTTATTTTCCAAGTAACCATGTTTAAACATTTTAGAAATATTTTAACAAAAATTAAAAACACTTTCATTCGAGACACTAAAACGCTCCTTTAAGGCTATTTAAATTTTATTTAATAACCAAATTTAGTTATCAATTTAGTTACAAAATAACCAAATCAACTTCCCAGCAGGGTATTGTGGGGGTAATGGCACTAAACGTATACTGACTTTGTGTGAGGGATGAAATGTTGAGGGCATTTCATTTCCAGTGTTTTGTCTGTAAACTCTTTGTACCTGTATCGCTATTGAGTTGAGCCAAAATGGTGTGTTGAAATATAGAAAATAGATCTTGATTTTGAAAGGTATTTTTGGCGCAATGATGTAAGAATAAGACGCAAAACCTCGATGTTCCTTAATTTTTATTGTTTAGTTTTTGGTTTTTTTTAAAAACAAGGGAATGGCGTCTGTAAAACACGATTTTGTTCATCTTGTCGAATTAACGAAGCATCCGTGTTATATTAGGAATTCAGAGTTTATTCAGAAGATTAATGTTGAAAAGTGTCTATAATTGTCTATGATATTTGAATCATTCCAGCCATATATATTTCTATATAATTCCCATACGCAGAAGTGTCTCTGCTGACCCCCAACTGCTGTCCAGGTGCACTCCAAGGGGTTGTTGTTGCAGTTCAAGTTCCCCTTAATCAAGTGTATAAAAAAGTCCATTTTCTTCAGGTGGCATGAGAGTAGTTAGCTATGTAACAGATCGATACTTTAGACCTTTTGCGCTTGCACTGATGAGCACATTTTTTGGCATACATCAATGGTGTTTTTTCTGCCAAAACCATTGCGTTTGTATTGCCTGATGTGAAGCCAGCTTCACATAGTATTATCACGATGTTAGTTGCAGCATTTTTCAGTTTAGTTCCATTCGAAAACTATTGAAATCAAGTAGATTCGCAGATGCGTTCTTTGAAATCATTGTTGCTTGGCAGATGGTACAACCGTCTTTCAGGTATGGGTCATTTCCAAAATTGATAATAGAACTAGAAGGACCTTTTTTTTTGGTAAAAAAAAGTGTGTTTCATGCTTCGTTGACATAATTAGAATACAGTTGTAAAGCAAATGGCCCCACTCACGTAACCAGGACAAACTCCAATATTGCGATTCCCACAGTTTACTTTGAAACACTTCCGTATTTAGAATGGTGCCTTGATTGGTTCGCTCCCAGACACCTCAACAGACGCAATTCATTTTCATATATAAATATATATCATATATTTTTTTAATAATCCATCGTTGCCAACGTGTAAGCATCGAATCATTAGACCGCTTAGGTTTCAACCCTTCATTTTAGTCCCAACTCGGATTAGCTCATTATTCCTGCTTTCATACCTTCCTTATAGAGTGTTTATTCGGAAAATAGATATCTCCATTTTTTTTTAAATCTCTGATGGGAAATAACGCGAGAAATAGTAGCTTTTTTTCCCCCATTTCATGCATGCATTACTTAGGTTGCTAGCTAATGCCCATGAAAAATTGTAGAGTTAACGACCAGAAAGAAAGTAGCATGACGATTGAATTTATTCTAGGCAAAATTTAGAAGTAAGATCAGGACCCAAGACGTGCCCAACATATGAAATTACAATTCAGTGATATTCGAATGAAGGCCATATGAATAATATATTTCATGAATCCCTCTTGAAATTAAAAAAATTGTACGAAGAGGATGTTGGCGCTATGAATTAAGAGCCATTAACCTCACTTTTAAATGTTCTAGATTTCCTGAAAAACGTTGAGAAAAGTGTGCTTTGTATGTTAATAAGAAACCATAGAAACAATGACTGTTGTACGTTATGGATGCTCGTGGTCCATTCAGCCAGTATGGCTTTCAAGAGATGCGATGATGCTTTTAAATTTCAAAACCATGGTGTGGACTTGAATCAAGTTCCAATTATTAATATTTGTGCAATTATTTAATTTCTGAATGAGTGGAATGGTAGTATACGCTATGTCAGGTTGGTCTGACTCCTCAAAGGTCAGTTTGCAAACCCAAAAAAAGTGCAAATATACACTGGCATTTTTTTAATCCATCGACTGGAATTACTTAGTTTTTTAATTAGGAGGAAAAATTGCATAGGATTCGAGTAGAAGCCAAATTGATCCTTCCAACCATTGGAATTGTCCTTAGTGGTGGCTAGTGGTGCCATTTGCTGAAGTCATCCTACTATAACTTTCCAATGAGCAACCTTCATTGCATGCCTAACTTTATTTAGGTCCAATCCGAAATCACCAGGAAAACACAGTCGACGTAACCATTTGTCACGTGTTGCTTAAAGCATCTCAGTCTTCCCATCATTCTCTCTATCTCTCTAGCGCCAGATAGTGTTACCCTTTAGTGCCAGTTTCGATTCGCTAAAAATCAATACTGCACCACCTTCAAGATGGCCGGCGTGTCTGCTAGCTGAATTGTCGTACTACGTTCAAGCCGCATCAAGGGAGAAAATTAAAAAAAAGCTAAAAAATATATAAAAAAGTTCGTGGAATCCACCAACAAATGGGGTGTTATCCAGAGAGCAAAAAATGTCGAACACTCGGCCATACCTTTATAGCGATTAATTGCCTCAGATTTGACCTCATCCTGCAGATTTTGACTAATAGTCGAAATATGTTAATCCGAACGAATATCAAAGAGAAAGCATTGTATCCTTCTTGTGGGCCTTATTTCGAAACGTTTTTTTTTTATTATTTGATTTTAATTTGTACGGTTTGACTGGTTTCTCATTGCTTCATCAGTTCTGTTTCTATTACCTCTTGTTGTAGCTGGGGAAACTGAAATGGAGACCAGAAAAAGTGTCGACTCGCTTCATCCTATTGGAGAAGCTTGGAAAATCGAAGACAAATTATTTGGCAGATAAAACACGGGCACTTAGCGAGAACAGGGAGAGAACGAAGGATTAATCGGTGGTAATAGCCAAAATCACCGTATGCTGAGTCAGTTGCACCACGACTCGTTAACGTTGTTTACAATAGAATCTATGGTAAACCACTTGAGAGAAATAGCACAAAAAAGAAAAAGGAAAACTAAATACACTTTGTTTAGTTTTATTTCAAAGTTGTTGTTGTTTCCAAAAAGATTCCCCAAGAGTTTCTAATCTCAGTGTAACAGTAATCTCAGAAAAATTCTGATGTTCAGTTAAAATTATTCATCGCCAAGGCCCAAACCTATTAAATACAAAATTATTTCCTCAGTGTTGATACATTTGTAATAATTTCACTTTTCCATTTAATTAAAACAACAACTATACAAAAAATCCAGAACGAAGCATCGTGTTCAAAATATATGACAAAGTTAAAATGCCAAAAACAGCACCCAGCCCTGGTCAAAAACCAATATGAAAATTCTATGGTTTCGTATTGTAATTTGGGCCATTGGTCTCTATTGTTGACAAAATTATCATTGAAAAATCTTATTGGTTTGAACTTTTTTAATTTATTGTCTAATGATCCATTTAATACAAATAGACCTACGGTTAATCGAATATGATAGACGACCATTAGAATTTCTCTATTGTTTTCTATGGAATTTTAGACCAGGGTAGAACAATGTTCTACATTAGTTGAAAAAGCTTCTGTTTATAGCCAATTAATTTAATAAAAAAAAATTATGATAATGTTTAATTATTTTATCATTAGGTAAAATATTTAGCGGATTATATTTTGCAATTTCCAGGAAATCAACGTTAATGGAACGTGGTGCAATTGCGTGTTCATGCCAAACCAATTCATAGATATATTCTTTCCATCATTCTCCTTTTTTGCGCTAAGTCCAGATTATATACCGTTGACAAAGCAAAATACCGTATATCAAGTGTTAGCCAACCTTTAGTAAAAAAATAGATATTGGCGGATTTAGGATGATTTTCCAAGCAGAATGTAAATATAACCGGAATTGTACATGTGCCAAAAATAGTCATTATGTTGAAATTTCTAAAGTTCAAATGAAAATGCGATTATTCTTATGAACTTTTACGACTAGGTGAGCTCCCACTTTTGCAAATTTAAAGGCCAGTTGCAACAGTCGATTAGAGTTGTGACCCATTAGGCTTCAGTTTTTTTTTGTTTAAGGAAATTAACGTTAGTGGGCCATTAAGTATTTATTTATTCGTGATAAGGCTTTGGTGTAATGCAAAAAGAATATTATCGCTAAAGGCTTTTCTTGATCGACCATTAACATTATCAAGGTTTTATGCAATTTGCCATGACGGTGAAAAGTTGAAATATTGGAGCATCACCCTGTGCTATTTGCGCCCATTGCTATTTGGAAAACATCTCCAAATTTAAATCACATACTTGTGAAAATGTTTCAAAGTCAAACTCGCATTAAATTGCGAAATGCTATACGTAAAAAAATCTCTATAAGTACTGTTTGAGATTTTTGAATAAATGTGAAGTGGGAACTCACTCGTGAGTCAGGTTTTCGCAATTATTCGACCATTAAAACAGGGTTTAATGTATAGTTTCACCAGCAATTGATCATTAAAACCTGTTTAACCTAAGAATGATGATAACGAAAACCTGCATATGTTTCTACTGCTATTGAAAATAAACTTGAAAATGCGTCTGTATGAAAAATTGAGTTTTGTTTTCAGATGGCACATTTTAATTTATTTCTAAATGCCAAACGTTGGTAAACTGACCATAAACCAAATACCTGCAGTGGCCAAATCTCTAAAATATGTTTTTTCAAGCATTTTCAAAATTAGTCATATAAAAAAGTACATGTAGTACTTGCATTCAAATTCTGGCTTTGGATTAAACTTTCAAATGTTTTAATATTTTGTTAACCTAAAATGAAAATAATGCAAGTGCAGGACATAATAAATGTAACAAGGATTAATTTAGAAATTTTGTCATTGCAGATATAAGGTCTAGAAACGAAGTTTATAGGGTAGGTTTCTAACCAACCCTTTGTATACAATAATGTTAGAATATACAGGACTCGTCACTGCCTAAATGCAAATGGATAAGATGCTTATTCTGGCCCAAGTAATTTTAGAAGTTCGAGCCCATTTTCGTTAACTTTTTGAAAAAAAGTTGAACTTTTCTGCAGGCCTATATCGTTGAAGATGGATTTGATGTTTCCTGTCTGGTATACCCCCATCCCGCTCGCAACATCCTGTTTTCCTAAGGCATGCTATATGCAAAAGTGAACGCAGAAACGAGTAATGTATCGAAATATCATCTAGGAATCCAATGGGGACAATTATTTTTGCTTAGAAATAACGCAGCAAACAAAGTTGGAAGCGATTAATAGTCTTTATACGAATTACATTCACGCCTGTTAGTTGTTATTAGCATTCTTGATGTCATCAGCCATTTGAAAAAAAAACCGATCATACTTGTTGTTTTATATACTATAGAAGGGAGCATCCCGAGAAATTCGAAAGGCGATCTTGCCGCGTTGCGAGCGTATTTGAAAGGGCAAAAGTGTCCCAGGGAGGTAATTCTAAAGTAACTATGTGACATATTTCTAAGTAGGCTGCGTGTTACACAATAAAAACATGTACAGTTTGATAAGTGTTAATCCTGTTTTTTTCTTTCGTATACAGTACTAAACTCATTTTTATTTTTCAGGGAATGTTCTACAACAATGTAAATATCTACATAATGTAACATCTAATGTATATTTAAAAAATGTGGACAAACGTTTTACAAAACATTCAAGCCACTGCTACTTTGAACAATGGAAAATACTTGCAAAAAAGTCTAAGAAAAATAATGCAAAATCTTGCAATGCCCAACCCTTGTCAAAATCTTAATTGTACATGCACTTGGTATACTTTTTGGAATACTAAGTTTATCAAAAAAAAGTGCATTTAGTATACTAACTGAAAATCAAGTCTACTTTTCCTAGTATACATGTACTTTACTATAAAGTGTTAAGTATACCAAATTGTTCAAAAAAGTGCACTTAGTATACTTTACCAAGTATATACTTGGCAATGGACCATCTTAAGAGTTATGGCAAATATATTGCTAATCTTCAACAATAATGCAACATCTTCATAAATAAACTTTAAAGAAAATCATTTTTTACATTATAAATGGAAAACACAGTTTCTAAAAATAAAACACAATTTCGGTTTTATTTCAGTAATTTTGTAAATTAAATTAAATCTCTGCTTACATTTTTTCCAGGATTTTAGTTCCAAATTTCTTGAAATTTCTGGATAAACGTCATGCATTTTTATGTACGTACAGGACCTTGAATAAGGTTTTGGTGTCAAGTATGACCTAAACAAGAAGTATCAGCATTGTCATATTCCAATTGTATTTATATACATAAACTCACAGTTATCCAAGGACGAATAAAACTAGATTTAATTTGCATAAAAATTAATGCATAAAAACATGATGCCGTTTTAAAACACAACATGTGCAAGTCGGATGGACTATCAAGGTAGGCCAATATTAAGCCCCAGGTCACACTATATACGGGGAAACGCGCGTTTGGCTAGCCTCAAACAGGGCATCGAATTTAATTTAAATTCTAGAATTATAAAATTTGCACATTAATATCTGGTGCGAAAATTCATTTTTAATTATAAGCCTTGTATGAGGCTAGCCAAACGAGCGTTTCCAGCATAGTTTGGCATGGGGCTAATACCTATATTTTTCTACATGTTATAGTATAACTACAGTAGATATTAAAAAGTTTAAAAAGTATCCTCCAATTTGCTAATAAGTTTTCACTATAACATTTGGTCCGATCAAGTGGATGTACTAATTAATCGTAGTTTCAACTGAGTTTATGCAGAAAATATTGAAATAGACAAATATTTCAGTACCAGTAAGCAAAAAACGATTTATTCAAATGCTTTAATCTCCTCCTGCATGAAGTATCGGCTTACATTTGCTGGCATCCTGTGCCTTCACCACTTAAAATTCTTAAATCAACATTTTCACAATAAATTATTGGAGATACAATCAAAACCTTCATAGTTCCTTAATTATTGCCCCTATCAAATTATTCAAATAGGTTCATACTCACTGTTCAGAGGCGTCATGTCGTGACTAATCATCATCAACTTGTCCCAATGAGGGAAGAAATCTATAGCTATAATTCCTCAATTGGGTTTTGATAATCTAACATTTATCCCAAATTAATGATAACGGCTATGACGATTAACCTTTGTCCTACATAACCTTAATTATACTTCAAAATAAATCAAAGAATTATCATGATTAACAAATTGGCATAATGACCATGATTTAGTTTTGATTACAGGGAATTTTATGCTTATTGCAAGCATTGCTGAGTTTAGCTCAACATTGAAGTATGTCAAATTCATGAATTACAAAAGTTTATCTCTCAAATGTGATAACAAAATTAAAGTATATATATACAGTATAACCTGCTAAAGGTGACCACCCAAAAATGGCCAAATTCGGTCACTGTGTATACAGAAAATTTTTATGAAGGCAAACAAAGTATTTATATAAAGTGGTCATGCATTATGCAGAGGAGGTCGCTTTAACAGGTTTTACTATAATCTCTTTGACAAATTCTTTAGCCTTACAAAAGCAATGAGCATTAATGCATATACATTCGTACATGTAAGCTTTATTTTAATAGGCAATACTAATCATAACTGTCAGGGTACAGCAGGGTAAAATGTGCAATAGGAACATTCAAAAGCACACTTGATGAGGGTAATGTTTTGCAAGGTTTTATGATGCGTATTTTCCTGGCAATAAGCATTTTAAACTTGGATTTTTTTTGGTAAATCCCGATGAAAATTTAAAAGTTATATTATACAAAAAGACACTTAAATCACGAAAAAAAATGATAGATTAGCTTTTGCATTTTCATGCACATCTACCAGCACATTCTAGAAATTAAAGTGATTAAAATCCAAAAAAATAAATATATCTTATGTTAGCTATGTTAATTATTCCCATTAGCTATGAAACCCAGTGAATATCCATTTTCTCTCCAGTGAAGCACCAACTCCAGTCAACTCTTCTCTAAACACAGAAGGAAATTGTAAAAGCAAAGCTTCGACATCACTAGGCTTTAGCGGAGCGTGTAAGCGTTGCAGGTACGAACAAATGTAGTCTACGCTTGCACCAAACGGATGGACGTGAAGAAATGTAGACAATAGACCTAGAATGGACATTGGTTTATATGCATGATGAGTTAAATTCGGTGAGACAACAGTACAAGCGATTGTAGTACCAATAAGTTTGGCTTCCTTTTCCGCAATTTTCGAAGATGTAGCAGGTGTAGCTGTCACTGTTTCAAGAAATGGGATTTCGCTGGAAGTCGGTGCCGACTCGCAAGAATGCTCATCAACCCCGCATTCCTTCTCAATTTGCAAATTCTTCTGACGCTAAAATTATAAAATTAAAAGGTTCAAGAGTGCCACCACATGTGAATTTCGTTTACATTATCACAAATGTGCTCACGGTTTGAATTGCCCCATCCTCTTTGTTACGCAACTGATTTGCTTGAATGAGTTGCTATAACGAAAGTCGTAACGATAAAATCGATATCCTCAATAGTTAACATTTCTAAATTAATTTCCAGAAGCATCATACCTGCTGCATGCCTTGAAGAGCTTGTTGCAGACTTTTAATCTGCTTGTTCTTTTCTTCAATTTCCTGATGGCTTTCAGATTTGATCAAATCTACCTCGTTCTTATAAGCTTCCACTTGACAGCGCAAACTGTCATTTTCTTCTTTTAAGGCATTTATTTGACTAGACATGCCTGAAACTATAAGCAATTCATATAATGGAAATTGGGAATTAGTCTTTTCAAAATGGCATAGATCTTTAGCCTTTTTTTTTTAACAATTTGGTAATGCAAATTGTTAGAAATTGTAATTTACGTTGTTCCACTGCAGAGTCTGCATCGAACCTCATTTTCTTAGCTGTTGGCTCTTGATTACTGTCATCATCGCTGAAATCCATCTCGTCTTCGATCCGCTGACTCAAGGAGCTTTCGATACGAGCATTCTTCATTTCCTATAAAGATGGCGGGGGTTCCATTAGAATTACAAAATGCATTGGGGGTAACTGCCCAAATGTGACTATTATCACAGTGTGGACAAATTAAAAGTTTCATGTTTTACAAACTAAGCTCGTTCTTTCTCACACTTACCTATTTTCCATGGTTTGCATGCACTCCAATCAACTTTTGGAACTGATAACTAGACCTTTTCAATACTACCCTATACGACCCTCCCATATTCATTGTGACTGCTTGTCTTTATTTTACACAAACCTTAATTGAATTCTGCTTTAGTGCACAAGGAATGCAGAGGTAAGCAATGCCAGTTTGTCTCATTTTATTAATATACCTGATCATATTCCTCGGTGTGCCTTACCTACCTACTTTGTCCAGCAAAATATGGATTCTGTGCATCATATTTAAAAGGACTGAATTAACCCATGGATTTTAATTTTAAAAGTAGGTATTCCAACATTTACAAGCATTGATTCAAAAACTGCAATGCTCGATCGCGGAACAAATTTTTTTTTCTGTGGACAAAATTTGAATTTTTTCTCAATATTCAATTGCACCGCTAAAAAGAATTTAACAGCATATTTTTGATAATCCAAAACATATTCATTGTCGCTCTAGCTGAAGGATTAAATTCAACTACAGTCGGCTTTTGATATAATAAATTTCGTTATAACGAACTGAGTTGCTGGTCCCGGCCAAAATGCCTATACCTTTCATGAATTAACCTAACGAACGTCTGAATAATGAACAGCTCGAAATAATGAACGGCTCGGATGGTTCCTTAACTATCCCACAATACTAAATTACTCGTTTATAACGAACAGCAATTCGATGCCGTAGGTCAGAGACAAAGAGCAACATGTTATGTCATAAGATTCATATTTTCATTGATTTTAAGAAATGGTTTTAAAAAGGGGTACTCAAAATACCGATCAAGAAAAAATTTCACAAACAGCTTTGTGTGTTCTCTTTCCAACATTTGGTAAAAGTTGAATTTCTGGTGTTCAATAGAAAACAGAATTACGATTGGGACAGAAAAACTATGTCATTTTAGTCGGTAAAAACTGCTAGGTGTCATAAAAAGTCATGAAATCCACATAGGAGCGAAAAAAAAGTGTAAAAACAGATGTCACGGTATAACGAACGAATGTCCCATTCCCTTGGCTTTAGTTATATCAAAAGCCGACCATATTCCAATTTAAAATGAAGCGCACTCTTAAATTCCCACATTGTTATTTATGCCAGACCATTCAACAACTTACAAATCCTAACATCTTTCTTCTCGAATTTTACTTAAATGTATTTCCAAGTTTTTAATTTTAAATTTAACAGGTAAACTTTAAATGTGACCTGAAAAGTAGGACCTTTTAAAATCCTTCAAGTGTGGGAGAATTATTCACAGTAAATTAATTACAATACGCTTTTCGCATCGCATTTATTAACCTTCGATCGAGGTTCTGAGCACAAGTGCTTCATAGTGTGATTCCATACAAAAAACCTGTAAGAAAACGCTTATTATGAAAAAAAAAAATGTCCCCATACTATGCTGAAAGAAGCCTACCTGCAGTTGTTTTTTCCACATGTCAATGTTTTTCCTCTGAGCCTTGGTGAAATGGTCCCAAACCTTCTGGTGACTGGATGCCATGAACACTTTCTCAATCTGATTGACTTAAGGGTAGAACACAGTGCATCGTTAGGACAGTGGCCAGGAAAATCCCAACAGCAGTGCAAAATCCAGGCCATATACAGCATATCAGAGAAAGATTCTACCGACGAGCTTTGCTGGCTATATGCGCAACAGGGCCTGAATTTCACACCATTCACTGGTGTGCACTCAGTTTCACCCACCAATATTAATTACCGCTTCAAGGCAGCTTACATCTCGTGAAAAGCATTCTATAATGCACTGAACCAATGACCTGACTTTCGGATGATCCTTACCAGTAATTCCTTATGAAGATTTTCTGATAATTATGGATCTTCGGTCATACTTTATAGAATTCGAAAATCCGGGGGCAAATATGTCTTTCACGTTAAGATTAAAGCATGGGTAATTTTTAAAGGGAGAATTTTATAAATGCTTCAAGCAAATTAGTAAATCGTAAAATTAAAAAGTATGACCGAAATCCCAATCACATCTGAGTTACTGCCAATCCTTACCACTCTGATAGTGTGCCAGTAGCCAGTATCCCCTCATTTTGTGGGTTTAACCATCGACAGTAACTTACGCTTTGGTACATATTGAACGTGCCACACAATACATCCATATATGACTCGACGCCCACAAGGACTTCTTACATTAATTCAAATTCACATTTGGCCATCTAGAGCTTTCGTTTTACCAAATTTTGATGTCATGCAAATGCTTAAGCTATTGATTATAAAGGCGGATGGTTTAAAAATATCAAAAAAACTATATTGTAACGTGCAATTAGAATCCCTAGTCAAAAATTCCATAGAGAACAATAGAAATTTATTGGTCTTATTCGTTTCTATAATTAAATTGACTTTTTATTGATTTGCATCAGCTGGATCAATTTAAAATAAATTAAAACAGGTCAAACCAATAAAAATTTTCTACGATCCTATTGTCAATAATAGAAACTACTGAGCCAAATTAAAAATTAAAATTTTGACCAGAGATATTTTGACTTAATGCTATATTTCTATTATTCGGAAAGCTAGAAACTAATACTCACGTTGTGCAATGATTCCTTGCATTCTGTAGTTTATTTGCTCCTTGGCTCTAGCCAATTCTTCTTCATAATGGGTTTTTTCAGCCATAAGTCGACGAACGTGGCTGTTGCTGCTCTGAATCATGCTATAAAACTGGCCGCAATTCTTTTTCGAACAATCTCCCCGTTCGAGCCAAGTGATGAGTATTTGAATGGCCTTTGGAAAATGATTTTCGCTACCTGGAAAAAAAACAAGTTATGGTTAAATCCTTTTTTGAGGCGAGTTTAAAAAAAAAAAAACTTTTTCAGACTACTGCCCACTTTGCAACAAATTCCATCAACAGTGTATGTTAACAAAACGTGTGTAGTTTCACAAAGTTTTCTGATGCATCAGGTACAGTTATTCCCGCCTCAAATGCTAAAGCAGTTCTGATAAACTAAATCATCCTAGCCTTTTGCAATGAATGGAAAGCAAACTTATTACCTGTTGTAGGGTTACTCCCTCCATTATTAGCAGCAACTAATGGGAGACCAAAATAGGAGATCAATGAATGTGCAATATTAAGAAAATAATAATCAGTGTAATTTAAACAAAAATAAACCTTTGATTTTCTCAGTTAAAAGCGATGCCTCATGATCGCTGTAGTGCGCTACAAGAGGTGGGCTTTTAGGGCGCATTTTTTCCTGCTCGATTCGCTCGAGGTGCCGCTGCTCGCGCTGAATCTTGCGCTGGAGACATTCATATTCAAATAAATCGTCTCTGGCAGTAGCGTAGTCTACGTGCAGTCTTCCACTGTTGGCTGCATCGGTGTTTGAACCAATCCGTACACGATAGCCTATTTAACAATAATAACGAATTCAACAGTTTCGTACAATTATTTAAGAAGGTTGCATACCAGAATAAGCCTTTTTTTCTAAATTATTTTTTATATTTTATTTTGGAAGCTGATAGGAACAATGAAATGTACGAGGACCTAGCATAAATATTCCATTAATTGTTCAAATTTTTTGTTTATGTATATGTATATTATATTTTATGGAATGTGTAAAGTTTACCAGACCCTCTTCAATTGTAAACCTTATGGACATATTTCCAAGAAATATAATGTACATAAACATAAACAAAAAAAATAAACAAATAATAGAACATTTCATTTGCTCCTATCAGTTTCCAAAATGAAATTAAAAAATAATTAAGAAAAAAAGGCTTATTCTTGTATGCAACCACTCTTAATACAATTGTATAGTAATAAACTGCTGTTGCATATGCACCTGACAAATATATGGCATTATCCACAAAAATTTCACTTTCAAATCTCAGGTGGCAAAAGCTCTTCTTGCTCATGCGAATAGTAAAGATTCCGCCGCAGCGCTCGAATATTTCGCGGAGAATTTCCTCGGTGACGTTTTCGGGCAGGCCACCGACGAATACGGTTTTGCAACCAGGAGGACGTTCCCTGGTAGTCTGCGGTGGGCCACCTTAAAAATAAAAGCAGGAGATTGTTGCACCAAACTTGCAATGCTAAAACGACAACTTCTGGATAGTGGTCTTACTTGTACTAGGTGGAAACAGCGTGCAGCTCTTGCAATGAATTATTTCCTTTATGGTAACTGCTGACATTACCGGCACAATCGGAACATTTAATGCCAGAGATGGGTCTGGCTGAACCGGCCCTAGGTAATTATACTGTAGAAGCAAGTGAAGAAGCAGACCGCACATTACAATATTTTCATTACAATTATTATATTTTCTCGAATAGCAACATACTTGAGACAAGCTGGGTTGAGAATAATTCATCGGCACCATTCCCATTACGTTCGATGCTGGATCCGTCACTCCCATAACAGGATACATGATTGGCCATTGCTGCTGCAAATTATCAATGGGTACGGACCCAACAGTAGATGATGGCATCAAATCCCGACTGTCTACATATCTAGGGGGAGGCGACTTGCTTCTCTCTGAAATTTGTTGATCGTGCCTTTCTACAATTATAAGCAGTTTCATGGTGAATAACTCAAGACAGTAACATTTCAATTCATTTTTTTTTGTGCAATAAACTTATGGATATTCAATCCCACCTATTCTTTCTCTAATCCTTTCCCATCTATCCTCCCTATCTCTTTCTCTATAATCTCTGTCCTGAGTTTGGTGTCTGTGTCTTTCGTCATCCGTGGAAGACAAATCAGATAGATCCTCATCGCTGTCGCTGCCAATATCCACGACGTCGTGGTTTACGCCACGGGATTTATCAAATTCCAACGGTGCATCGTTTTTGGCAGGATCAATTGACCGAGGTCCACCCCGATATTCAACGGGCCTGTTTATCATCCTTCTTGCAACTTGGTCACCCATCAATGGTGACATTGAATGTGGCCGCAGCATTTGGACAAATCTAGAATGAAAAAAGCCTTTTACGCAATTGTTTTTTTAATTGGTTAGTTGTTTTTTTTTTGTGTGGCAAAATTCTAATTTTCTTCAAGAACCCGAAAATGGAGATATTTTAATGAAAAATAGAACAGTAAGGTTGTAGGTTAGATTAAAACCACTTCCTAGCTAAAAACCGAGCAAGGTGGCTTAATCCTTATTGTGGTTTTCACGGTTTTCCAGTGTTTCCAGAGTTTCCTCTGTCTGTGTTCTCTAGCTCTAATCCTCATACAATCTAGGCAAAATAATTAAGTCTAGCTCAGCTCTCTATGACCTTTAGTTGCATTTGGGCCCTCAACCAAACCATACCCAGGCCTATAGAAACTGTAGGTTAGGTTAACTACGTTAGGTTGTTGAAGTAAACAATAGACTATCAGTTTTTTTAAAAAATATTGAAAATTTTAGCCTTACAAACATGGCTCACATGCAATCACTATAATATATTGTAAATAGAAAATGGAACTAATTTTCTCTAAATTTTAAAACAAAATTGTATCTGCTCTTGAGCAAGCTTAGGTTAACAGTTCAAGATGAAATTTTTATTACTAATTTTAAAATGTATACATGAGTATTATCTGAGTTCAAAGTTGAAATCCTTTTGCGAAAATTGAATGGTTAAGAACATGAGCGTTTGAGTCCTATGAACAATAGTTTGTTTGATGTAAATAACAGCAAATAACTCAACATTTCGAAACAAGTCTGCGCTGATTATCTCTCACACTCGATTGTATCAATTAAATATGTTTTAACGAGAAAAGAAAGCCAAATATTTACCAACTACGATGAAATCCGATGGACATGAATTCTACATGCAAATTGCAAAATTGCAAATCGATAATGTCACCCCCAAATCAGAATGGTTGAATCTACAAAGAACCTGAAAGCGCCGCATTAATATTGCAGTTGATGAGCAACTCCATGATTAGCCGAGTTATTTCAACGCACCTCAAAATATTTACGCACTTCCAAAATAAATAATTTCGATCCGTATTTCAAATAGAGCTTTTGATGTAAATCATCAATCATAATTATAATAAAATTTATGATAAAATTGGCATTTGTGAATTGCAATATGGCGGCAGTCGAATCTGGCATCATTTAAAACCTCTCTAGTCTCTACAATATTACTATGACGCATTAGCTAAATTTGCTGACCGAGCCATTATTAAATTTTTGTTCACGTGCCTCTTGCATGTGATTCATTTCATGGTCATTTATTTCTTTGGAAGGATTTCGGGGAATCAAAAAAGTTTCACCTACCACGATGATGTATGTTGTAAGAGTTCCATTGCTACACCTGACGCTTGATCCACGACGGAAAAACTGATTTTCTCGAATGAGGTGAAATTGAAAAGGTAGGCCTAGTTAAATTCCCACTTGATGCTTATGATCATTGATCATATTGCTGATTTTTCTATTTTCACGTGCTATATTTTGTTGAACGGTGAACTTCATTCTGTGAAGTATGTAATCAAACAATTGTATTGGGTTACGAATACCGTTATTGTAACTGAAATGTCAGATTTTATAAAGTAGAGGAGAAGATGACTGATGCGCTATATTGGTTGTCAAGATGATTGAATCAAAATAGAGCTTTAATTGCGTGTTTGCTTGCAGCGAATAATATATGTGCGTGCATGACTGACAATTAATCCTGAACAATTACATGGAATTTATTAACAGTAAACACAGTAAAAGTAAAAACAGATAGGAAAATAATGTAGAAGATACATATGTATGTTGTTTTCAAATCGAAATATCTATACTGTATGATCTTTCGACGTTTTGTAGCTATAGTTTTGTCAAATCATGGTAGGCCTACATGTATCCAGAAAATTAGTAAACAGGATGTTATAAATTGACTATGGAAGGGATTATACTTTGCAAAGTATTTGTAGAAGTTTGTCGACATTCGTAACAAAAATGAAAATAATGTTGTGCTAATTTTATTTGTATTTATTCGTCTGCATGTGCATGTTGTGAAGGCATGCATGGTTGATGTAAAAATTTGATGAGCAAGAAATTTGTTTTTTCAAAGGTTTTTAAGGCGATCTACCAACACCCACGTCAACCCTTTAACGGTAATGCAAAAAAACTTAAGAGTATATCCTAGGCTATATTCATAATAACTATATATTTTTCGTATAACATTATTGTGTAATTTTTCTGGCAATTTTTTTAAAAAAAATATATGTAGATAGAGAAATTATTATACGAAAAACAGTGATCTTGGCAAACAAATTATATGAAAATTACATGTTTCACACAAAGAAAAAGGCATTTTTCAAATTAATTATAATTATATAAGTCGTGAATTGCAGGTAAGCGATAGTGTATAAGGCCTAGGGTTGGCATGGATTTTGTAGATTGTTAATTAATTTGTGGCAATTAAAGAACGCCTGGATTTAAATCCAAATATGTAAAAAGTAAAAATGCTATGACTAGCAAGAAACGAATTTTGAACCAATTTTAAATTTAAAAAAATATTTATAACAAAAAAGCGCTTGCATATGTTTGATATGCCTACCTGTATTCTAACTATGATACACGTACGATCGTTGTAAATGATAGCCTTGCTATTTCAGCAATGCATGACCCTTTTAACCATTGGAAATGTGATGCTACGAACATGATCATATAGACAAAATTTGAAGCAAATACCATAGCGTAGGCCTATTATTGTACACGTGCATCATAAGAGCATAATGAATGATTTAGGTAGATATCATATACTTGTAACTTGAACTGCAGTTTAAAGGTTAATATTTATCCCATGTAAAGTCACTGGAACCCATATACATTAAAGTGTATATCATAAGACCTTGTAGATACTGACTGAATGTACATAACCACTTTTGCTTGGTAGCTTTTTAATAAAAGATTTGCAAAATTAAATTTATGACTTGCAACGTATTGCGTGCATTGCATAACACCAGTTTTAATGCAACATTTTTCTTTTCAAAAACAAGTTTGCTCTTTTTTTGTGAAACAACCAATGGTGCAATAAGTTAATGAATTTAAGAAACAGCTTGTTTATTTGAAAACAAGGTGGATTTTCTTGGCACTGACCTTGTAGTTGTTTTCAATAATACAAATAGTATACTTTGTAGTTCAGCTTACAGTTGCAAATGCGAGGTTATTTTTGAAGTTACTATGACTACACCATTCACAAAATCAAAGTGTAAATCTATACAAAAACTTACCAAAATAAGGGTCATATATACCAGGAACTATATATTTCGATATGCATGTATTTCAAATTAAGCTAGGAAATTTCTTAAACATTTATATACACCAAAATAAAATTGTGTGAAAAAATAAAATTAAGTAATTACTTCAAAAATCTAAAATAAAAGGGTTCCGCGACTAGATTTAATTGAGAAATACTTGACTGTTATTTGAACTTAAGAACTTTAAGGTAAAAATTTCACGAAACATAAAAAAAAAACATATTCCAGTTTCTATTTCAGAGTTTAGCAGTGCATGCCATCAATTTGTACAAGAATTTGGGTTAGCATGCAGGCCTTGCTTGTATTTTAACTATAGGATATACTTGGGTATTTCATTATAGGGCAAATTTAGTGCTGTTTACATTTAAAACGATGCAATGCCTATAATTTTTTTCTTCAAGGATTTTAAACTACTGTTATCCTTGATGATTAAAGTAGCTGCATAGTACATTTCTCTAGCAACATCTCAGTATGAAAAATAAATGTGAAAGTGTTAACAGTAGACTTATCAGCGATATACATCCAAGGTGCAATTTATGGAGAAATTGTGTGTACAAGGGTTATAAGAGTTATTACCCAATGTCGATTTGTGTGGAAATTGCTATGTCAGTAACCCAAATGTTATTTGATATTTTAATTTTTCATTAGTCTTGTTTTTTACCAAGTTCATTCAACCTGCATGGTTTGCGCGGTTTTGATTTCATTTTGGAAATCTCTAGATCTAGACAGTTGTTTTCCCTTGTAAATAGCATGTATATTTTTTCAGGCCAATCTACCAGCAACATTAAATTAATATTATCAAAGAGATATGGGGAAACACGATTGGCGGCCTTTTGTCTACGGCGGCATGGCATCGATAACAGCAGAATTTGGTAAATTCAGCAATTTTTTAAATTTTTATTTTGAATTATTAAATATCAACGTGAAAGTTATTTGAGAGCTTCCTGATTCGGAAATGCTTGAACATGAACGTAAATTTAGTGCAAACTTTCCCGATTTTAATTAAATTGTCTGCACAGGTAAAATTTTGTGTTGGTAATTATATATTGATTTTAAAGTTTGCAAATTTTCATTCCAAATACATGTAGGCTACATAAGAATTGATTTTGCAATTAAATACAAATTTAAAACAGATAATAGTGCTGGACTTTGCCTTTAATGTAGCTCTACATGTATGTATTTATGGTATCAAAATGTTGGTTTAATAAATGTCGACTGTACATGCTTATTGGTATTTCAGGCACATTTCCCATTGATACCACAAAGACGAGATTGCAGATTCAAGGCCAGAAAATTGATGCGAGGCATAGCGAATTAAAATATAGGGGCATGGTACATGCACTATTTCGCATTTCCAAAGATGAAGGTGTAAAAGCTTTATATTCAGGGTAGGACATTTTTTTCCCTACCATTTCCTGTGGGCAATATTCCAAATCCGTGTTTTCATTTTTGTACGCTTGTGTCCGAAATGTGAAGACTCGGCATTATTCAGCAAAACGTAAATCACAAAATTGCATAGTTGAATAATATTTGACGTTATTGATATAGGTATTCGCAAAACATCTGTTTGTTGTATTAAACTAAAATAGACAAGATTTCTATTGTAGCATTGGCCCTGCTGTTCTTCGACAGGCAACCTATGGCACAATCAAGATTGGAGTATATTATACGGCAAAAAAGCATTTTGTGAAAAATCCAGATGGTATGTTTCCCTATATTTTGTGTATTTAGTACATTATGATATCTAACAATACAGAATAGTAAAAATGGAATAAAATGGGTGATTTTATTGCTAACATATTTGCGAAATAGATGTGATTGTATAAAGTATGCCTATATGGACTGGGTTGCCACTGACCTGAAAAGTCAGGCAAATGAAAAATAGTCAGGCAAAGTCAGGCAAATTGAGCTCAAGTCAGGCAAAGTAAGGTAAAAGTAAAAATGTCATTGCTAAAGTGAAAATACTGAAATGCAATAAATGTTTGGTTTTATTTAGATCATTTGTATAAAATGTAGTGTTTTTCAGATTACCTAGTAATGTACAAGTTACAAAAGTTCCATTTTCAGGTCAGGCAAAGTCAGGCAAAATTTGTGATTATGGTGCTAAAAGTCAGGCAAGACGGTTTTGAAATATCGGTGGCAACCCTGTTTGGAGAATAATAAAGTAGGCTACATGTAATGGGCCTACTAAATGCAGCTATGGATAATAAAAACAAATGTGCAGGGCACGTAAAATGTTTGATGTTTAATTTTATGAGCTAATGCTTTAAAAGATTTACTTTTGTTTATTTCCTGTAATATATAACCTAAAACTTTTGGTTAAATTTTAAAAGTTGTATCATACTCTTCAAATTATCTTCTATTTATTATCAGAGGAGAACCTTTTAACGAACGTTTGTTGTGCAATGTTTGCTGGTGTGGTATCTTCATCAATGGCAAACCCTACTGATGTTCTAAAGGTACACTGTTCAAAAATTTTAAATTTGCTTTTATCAAAGAATTGGCATTAGATCTAACTTATTTTGAATTTCAACAAACAGATTCGAATGCAGGCAGAAAAAAATAACTTCACTCGAAACAATATGTTTGTTTGTTTTTGGGATATGTATAAACACGAAGGGATTCGGGGATTATGGAGGGTGAGTTTTGTCCACTTTTGTTTATAAGCAGAATTTGTTTTAACCAGTCAAAAATGAATGTTTTGTTTTATAAAGGGTGTAGGTACTACCGCTCAAAGGGCCGCCATTATAGTTGGTGTCGAACTTCCAGTTTATGACATGTCAAAGAGGTATTTCATTAATAAGGAAATTCTCTCTGATGGCATAGCCAACCATTTCTCGTAAGTGTCCATAATCGAACAAAATGCTTTAGTGAGTTTTAACTTTACGTTTAGATGCTAATAAGGTGTATTGCATGTATTTAAAGCTCCAGTTTTCTAGCTGGCTTAGCTGGGGCTATAGCCTCTAATCCTATAGATGTCGTAAGGGTAGGTTTTAACAATTTCAAGGTATCATATTCACTAAATATTAAACAAAATCGTAATTCTATTCAGTGTTTTTGCTGTTGCATGTAGACACGGCTTATGAATCAACGCGATTTGAAATCGGCTGTTGTTGATGGAATTAAGGTTCAAGCAATATATACTAGCTCAGTAGATTGTTTCCTACAGGTAAGCAAATTACCTTTATGCATTGATTTAAAATACAACTTGGGTTATCGTACACGTAATAATCTTGTTTGGATTACATTCAGACTGTGCGGACAGAAGGAGTGCTAGCCCTTTACAAAGGGTTCATTCCAACATGGGTTAGGCTAGGACCATGGAATATTATAGTATCCTTACACATATGCTTCTTTTATATTATTTGTGGCTGTTCTAAGGGTCTCAAGTTCATCATTTGCCAATTCAATTTTTGCATTAAATCAAATTTATTTCTATTGAAAATATCAACGTGTACTTTCCTTAACATCTTTCCTTCAGTTCTTCGTAACATTTGAACAGCTGAAGAAACTGTATTAATGTTAAACAGGGTGCAAGCTACAGAAGTTATTTTTATAACGAGAAATAATTTGTAAAGATCCTAGAAAAGGATTCTAGGAATGTAGTATTTATGAAAATGTCAGCAAGCGAAGTTTTTGATTAATTTATTTATTGTTAATTATTTGACAGAACTTCATTGCTAAAATCGTTAATTGCCCAATAGTTTTGCTTGTCGAGTTTTTTTCAATCTCTGCTATCCTAGATCTTTCGAGCTTGTGAGAAATTGATACTGACTGGGTGAAAATCTCATGTTTTTTTCTTATCTTTTCTTGACACCTTTTTCACTTTCTTTAACATCAACAGTACTTATTAGTGAATTTCAGTGGGCATGCATGTATTTAAGTATTCCATTCGCAGCTAGTACATGTATCTTTAGAATTAATCAAGTGTTTTGGCATATGTGATATTTGAAGCTTTTTTTTAAAAAAAAATCTGATTGGTATTTTATTTTGATATAGTAGTTGATAGAAGATTTCTAGTCTGGCAAAAAGTGTGCCATCATTTTGTTTTTAATTTAATTTATACCATGTTTCCTGCTTTTTACCCTTGCCAAAATTCCCATTTTGCAGTATCAGCATTATATATTTATTAATTCTGGATATATTTTTTTAGAAATATCCATAGCCATACCAGTTCTTCCTTTCTAGAGTTACTATAAATCCAACAGTTTTCATTCCAACATGGTTTCTTTTTTATTATCTTTTTTTTGTTGTTTATTTATATTAAATTTCAAAGTTTCTAATAAATTGCACACCAAAAATTTTTACTTTCCCAAAGTACTAACAGAAAATTAAATCTCAGCTTTAACCTAATTTTTTTTTTAAAACTTTGCATGGCTAGGAGGGAGTTTGCTGTTGTATGTGATCGGAGTGATTTTTTTTTTCTTTATGCATTTTAAATACGCGCACCATTATAACTTAAATTATTGTATTCTTGGTTATGGATGCCAATTGCACTTATTATGATTTGTACTTGGCAATGGGCACTTTTAATTTTTATTCACAATATGTGGATGTTATACAGTTGAGTTATATTTATTATCCCAAAGAGCGCTGTGTTTTTGAAGATTTGGAGATGCATAGTTGTATTCAAATTGATAGTGATAATTGTATACAAAATTAAGACTATTTATTCAAAATTGGTCTTTTGTGGCACGTCAGGTTGCATTCAGGAAGGAAAAATAGCACATTGTACTTATAAAAATAAGTAATTTATTTTGATGTAATAAATAATTTTGCATATTGGCATTGCTATATTAGGAGAATATTTATTGTATTTGGCGCACCACATTAAAAAAAGCCTGAAAATTAACTTTGAACCGTCCAAACTAGCAAAAATTTACTCCAAAATGAGTGGTGTGCATTAAATAAAAATTACTAAAAAATGTTATAAATTATATACTTGTGTGTAAAATAAATGTCCGCTGAATGAAAGCAAGTGAATAGCATCAAATGATTCATTTTGATATTTGCGTTAATATACCAAACAGTTTTTAATCTCTGACAATTACTAAGGAAAAAAGCGACTTTGTAGTCCATTTTTGAGTACTCTAGCATATACTTGATTTTTTACCACATGTATCATATGATTGCTTGGTTATTTTTATAAACATGCAAAACGATCAAATCTTTCATTTTATTTTTTATCTGTGAATTAACCATTTCAGGTTTATTGCCGCTAATGAATGCATGCGTATTAAACTTTACCAATCCAAATTTTGTTCTAATCAGACTAGAGGCAGCCATTTTTTTGCCGAACTGCTATAATCGTTCAGGTATGTAAAAATATTTGCAAATTACAGTTTTCACTGTCTTTCAAACTTGTCTTATTTTACTGTCTCATAACGTACGTGTTTTTTTTCCTAGCAGAAGCGGATTATGAATTATCAGCGCATTCCAGCACACCGACACCGTTTAAAAAGTAAGCCCGCAGCTAGCATTTGACCATGCATTTTCCAAGAGAGACCAACCATTGATAACGTCAAACAAGGTAAAGGAAAATTAAAATAATAATGTAATGTAAGGAATTTTTCAAATGAATTATTTCACTTTAGGTCTTCGGCCAACTAAGGAAATAAATCATTATTAAACATTATCCTGCTACAAAACATTACTACGCCAAAACCTGTAAATAGCACAAACCATTAGGACAGTACCAAAAGCTGTGCTATTATCAGGTTCGGCTAAAGTGATGACCATACACACCCATGGGTCATCGCTATATATAGAGGTTTGCAATTTACAGGTTTTGGTGCATTATAATTATAACGTACGTACTGCAAGTGAGCCATAATCATAAACAAAATTTTCTGCAATGAGTTTTATAGTTTATTTAATAAAACTACAATATCAACTTGAAACATGAGAACAGATGTATGCTTGAATAAGGCCAGTTGCACCAGATCAATTTAAAACCGCATTTAATGAATTTCCCCTATGGTGCAATACTGCATGAATGTTTTATCAATAAAAATTACCTCATTTTTAGAAGCCTTATTAGTTTTTTAATTATGTTCCTTTTAGGACAAGCTGTACTGTTGAAATTATTGAATCATTTAGCTTAAAATAAACAAAAGTTTGTATTGGACCCTCAACTGCACAGTAGAGGAAAATCATTAAAGAGGATACTGAGCCCTGGCAATGTAATTTGGTATAACTGGTATTATATCTACAAAGTTGTACATTTAGGCACTAGAAATTCCTATATCCTATATGAACAAACATAAATTTGACAAACTGTCACTTAGAAAGAATTATCAATGGTATCAAAGAGAATTTCTGTGCAGATTTAAGCTAATCCGTGTCTTCTAAAAATAAATACCGTTTTAGTCTTTTTGGCAGAAACAGCGTTGATATTTTTTCGTGGAGATTTTCTCCGAGGTTCTTTCTGATAACGATTCTGCAGAGCACGCTTAGGTTAAGAGGATTGGTTTTGGTGTAAATCAACCAGCCCTTAAGGCTCGAGTTGGGATAGGAATGCCCTATTTCCGACGGCAAGATTTCTAGCCACGACGTGTGGTTCATGTTAAAACCACTGTAGACTAGCATTTTTGCGAGAAGGAGATTATTTTTTCTACGAGCCAAGCAAAGGCTGTCGATGTTGCAGGCAAACACGTACCCTTTGTTAACATCGCAACCGTGCCTTATCAAAATAGCTGCTATATTGAATTTCTCCAAATCTATCGCCCTGTACAGAGGATAATCGCCCGGCGTGTGGCTTTCGGCATTTAAGTTACACTTGTATTGAAGAAGTTTGGATAAAACTTGGGCAAAAGTCCGATGGTCACAGTCTCGTATTGCCTCTACCGCTTCGTGAAGAGGGGACTTCCCGGTAATCATATTTGGATAATTTACATTGGCACCTTCAATCGAAATTGGACAAATCAGATACAAAAACGGGAGACTAGTGAGATATCATAAAAGAACTTACCGTGTTGCAATAGGATATCTATTATCATTACTTCACCGGTCCTGGTGGCTATGTGCAATGGTGTATCCCCATTTTCGTCCCTTAAATTTATCAGGCATCCGGAGTTTAGTAGAAGTTTGACGAGATGATAATTTCGGTGCACAACGCAATAATGAAGAAGGTAGTGGGACTTTGTCACTTTTGCACCGGCTTCTAGCAGAATTTTTACCAAGGGTGCATCGTTTTTCCAAACTGCTTCTGCGAGTGGGGTGTAACCTGAAATTAATGTTTTTTAGCAAGTCTTGCACCATGGAAAATATTTTGCGAAAACTTTTCAATTATTTACCATTAATTTCTTCCATGTTAACAGTGGCATTATTTTTAATCAACTCTTCAACAACTTCGTGATTAGCGCGACTAGCAGCAAGGAACAATGGGGTTCGATCCGACGTATCGAGAGCATTGACATTGGCACCGTGTCGAATCAGCACCTCTGCTACATCGGCAAAACCTCGATCGGCGGCAAAGTGGAGGGGAGTTAAAGCTTTATCACTGAAATAAAATAAAAATGCGTATCAGAATAATAAGCCTTTTTTTTCTAAATTATTTTTTAATTTAATTTTGAAAACTGTTAGGAACAATTGGAAAGTACGAGGACTTAGTATAAATATTCTATTATTTGTTTAATTTTTTTGTTTATGTATATGTATATTCCATTTCATGGAAATATGTCTGTAAAGCTTATAATTGTAGAGGTTCCGGTAAACTTTACAGACATATTTCCATGAAATGGAATATACATAAACAAAAAATTTGAATAAATATTAGAATATTTATGCTAGGTTCTCGTACATTCCATTTGTTCCTATCAGTTTACAAAATATAAAAAAAAAAATTATTTAGAAAAAAAAGCTTATTCTGGTATACAACCCTTTTAAGCACATGTGTAATATGCTAGAAACTTTTAGCAAGAAAACTATAAAAGTAGATATAAGATTAGGTCTACCTTGTTTTTCTGTTGACTTGACATCCAGATTTCAGAAGCTTGTTGATAATTTCGACATTGCCTCGCTTTGCAGCAAGGTGTAGAGGAGTAAAATCACCCGTGTTTACTCTGCAACCTGAAACCGATAGTTCAGATATGTGAAATGAAATGACCGACATGCTGGTGAAAGAGTAGCGACATAATATTAACTGCAGCAAAAATGTCACACTTGGTGGAAAAAATTACCTGCGTTTAAAAGCAGATCCAAAACGTCAGGTTTTCCCAATTCAGCTGCATAATGCAAAGGGGTCCTCTCGTAATAATCTAACAAATTCACATCACATTTCCTGCGTTGCTCAATCACGCTGCCGATCGGTTTCCAAAACGTATGCGCATCCAAGAGCATCAAGATGCATTCCACGTGTCCCAGCTGGACAGCACGTCCGAGAAGCGTACGACCGCAGCGGACGTATGCATTGATTTCGACTCCTGCAAGTCAAGAATGTTAGAATACAGACATCAATCAAGTTTGCATTAATTAATGAAGAGATTATAATGCAATATTGCACTGTATGTACCTTTAGATAGCAATTCCTTGACTTGTCTCACATCATTTGCATTTAAAGCATCATACAGAAGCTCTTCAGTAGTTGCATTTTGAGACATTGTTGAGGATTATATCTGCTGCTATAAAATCCAGTGTTGTAGGGGCCTGTTGCACATTCTTGACACAAACATGATAATTGAGTTTGCTGTCATCGTGCTCTTAGTCAATTGCCTTTTGGGATTCGAAACTGCAATCTTGTCAACTTAACTAGAATATTGTTAAACGATATATTGATCAGGCTAGAGTTTATATTAATTATTATAGTAATCTATACAGAAATTGCTATGCAAATTAATGGTGGACCCTTGCAGTTATGGCATGCTGCTGTATTCAAAGTACATGTAAGGATTCTAATTATTATACTTCTACCTTAAATCCATGTTATTAGTGACCACAAATCCACGATAATTGATTGATATTTTTATCTTTGTACACATTTTTATCAAAAAACAGTCCGAAATCCAGTTGTGATTTTACCAGCCTACACCATGTTTCAATGCTTCAGCATCCCCTGGTGGCAGGTTTTTGAAACAGAGGTCATAATACAATAAATACATGTATAAAAAAATGATTTAAATTTAGATATTATAAAAATCCTTGTAGATTTTACTTTATACTGGTCAAAAGATCATTTCTTAATCTACTGGTGTTCATAGTTTAACCGTTTAACCGATTTACCCTTGGATTTGGAGCTTTGATGCATACTTTGTAGCATATAAGCTTATAATTTAATTAACTTATAATTTGATAACCATGCATCAATGATGAAAAATCAATCGAAAGAAATATTAGATAATTATTATTATAATTTCGGCGGCGTGACCGTCCTAGATAGCGTCGAAGTTTATACGGTAACAGCGTAAATACTGTTGTGTTACAAACATAAGTCGAAAATCGAATGAAGTATATATAGCTACCACAGTCAGTAGCTCTTGTGGAAACTGGGCACTGGGGCCACTTACATCTAGCTAATTTTATATCCGACCCAGGAATGCTGACATTTCCACATTCCTGACCCAAGTTTTCGAAAATTCCAAGGTCAAGAATGCTGCGTGGCAGCTCAGTCAATAGCCTACAAATAGACAAATTTCTTTACCAATTAACCTTTCCTATATTTCTCTATGGCGATTTTAGACCAGGGAAATCTAAATAATATATACCAGTATTTCAATTCAGCGCATTACGAATTATATGGACGTACCACAAAACGAAACGAAAACAATTATAATTTAAAATTGCAATTCAGTTTAATTCCAAAGAGAAATTACAAAACCATTGAAAGCCATCCTAACATTAGTAATAGTCCTCCAAATGGAGTCACTTGTCTTATAGGTTGATAGCCAGTTAGTGCATGGACGTAGCATGATCCACAAAATAGAAGCATTCCAAGGGTAATCAGGGTACCAGTCTGAAAATAAAAAAACACATTGCTCGTATTATGGGTTTCGTCTTTTCTTTTAGTGATACCAAAAATATTCTTTAGAAAACAGTTAATGTATGTAATGAATCACTACATGTGTCCAAGGTTTTAATCACAAGTACTTGTTAATGTGTTAGTTTCCAACTTACAATTTGAGGCTTCCTGGCTAAGGGTACAGCGACAAGAGCTACCGTATGTATTAAGTGATATCGATTAGCTGTATCGTACACCTAGAAATATGCAAACATTATAATAATGCAGTTTATTTGCCAATTAATTACAAATTCTAGTCAAAATTGCATTACCAGCTTGAATTCTTGAGGCACATGTTGCTTGGAGAAAACTAAAATTAGAGGAAAAAAACTGACGTTCAAAGAGCCTATGTAATAGATGCATAAATGCATGTAACCTAGGTAATTTTAAGAAAATATCCTATAGGCCTACACATTGATAAGATATTTTTGTCATCCCAATTGATTGGTACGTTTCATGTTTACAATCTTATAGATTGTAGGCATGAAACTATAGTCAAGCATAGAAACAATGCATACAAAGTTTTGAATGGTGCAAACATTCACCATATTATAGCTCCTGGTTTGCAGAGATATTTCTTATTGCAATGCTTTAATTTTCTTATTGCAACATCAAATGATTCTACATAACACAAACCAATACGTGTACCGCTAAAATATGAGTTGAATTAAATAGTTTTATACCATGCGCGCCATATGCTCCTAAACCAACTGCCAGTGCACCAGAAATCCCAGCCAATCTTACAAAATTTCGTCCACAGTTCTGCATGATGACTTTGCTGGCCTTTGAACTTTCCTTCACCAACTGTTCCTTGCAACCGGCTCCGTGTCCATAAATTAAACTGGTGACATAATTTAAGCCCAAAGTGTTTGATACGCTATTTAGATATGAAAGTACCATGACTGGAGAAGTTTTGCTAAAGATTTTTTCACCACTTGTACGCAACAAATACGTGATTCGAAAGATGTGACGCAATTTCATGCTCTATCCACAATGCTGTTCACCGAGGACTGTTGATGTGTAGAACTGAAAATCCTAACCAAGTACCAATGAAATTGGCGCATGCGCACAATAGACACTCATACGTCATTTTGTCGTCACTTGCTCTTTGATTGGTTGATCAACATTTCTGTGACGTTTTCAATCCAGGTCGACCGTCGTTTGGAATAGATTGGTGAGTAGCTTTGAAAATCTATCACAAAGTGGCACTACATGTACTGAAACCTCATCATCTAGACATGGCCTTCTGCAAATTTCTGGCGAATAAAAATTGTAACTGTAAAGTAGCCAACAGTCGCAAAACATGAACACATTTTAAAAAATCGAACTGATTAATAATGAATTTGTTACAAATTTGTTACAAAGTTTTTAAAGGGGAAATAAACTGCATGTTTTGATATGGGGAAATTTTAAAACATACTTTTAAAAAAACTACTTGTTATAATACAAAAATAAAAATTGATAAAAATGCAGT